>ML795857.1:124916-135631 GCA_009831015.1 Picea engelmannii
TGAGAAAAAGGAAATAGAGGAACCCTCATTATTTACAGTCAAAACCAATTAGGAATCCTTTAGGGATTCTATTAAGGAACAATACTACCTTGTCGGAAGTACCAAATGGACCACACCGCGAAAAGAAAAAGACCAAGCAGTGCCAGAGTTCACAAATATCTTTCATACCTTGCGCACCAAGCTGGGTATCAAAGTTTTAGAGCGACATCTGGTGTCCAAGTATTGCGGTGCTCTGCATAGATACATCCATACCAAAATGGAATTTTTGGATATCTCATCCTTGGGTGCTCCCTACCGATATGTCATCAAAATCGAGAAGAATCTCAAACAAAAGACACAACAATTTGGGCCTGGGAATTCCTCACAGCAAAATACATGAAAGGGAAACCCCAACCCATAGAACAAAGGACAGAGAAAAGATGGACAGTATCGAGACAACCAGTCCAAGCTGAAAGCAAAGGACACCAAAAAGACAATGAAAGATACTTGGAAGTGGTGCGACTTCCATAAGATCCCTTGGCATAACACTGCTAACTGCCTCTTAAAGAAGTCGCTGGTGGCCGAAGTGAAAGCCTCTAAATCAGATGTAGGTTCTGACTCTGAGTCATAACTAGAAAGGGGAAGACAGATCATTGACATGGAACCCAGTGCCACCATTACTACCACCAAGCTCCAGCCTGGTGAACCAGATGAGCCAGAAGAAGGAGAGAGCCTCTTCCATTCACATATGTGGGTAAAAGGCATCTCACTGCACTTCATCATTGATAGTGGTAGCTGGAAGAAAATCATCTCAATAGAGGTTGTCAAGCGGTTGGCCCTGCCGAAAACGCCACACCCACAACCCTACACCATTGGATGGCTCCGCCAAGGAAGCATTCTCTGCGTCAACCAACAATGTAGACTGTTGTACGACATCAAGCCCTTGAAAGACGAGGTATTGTGTGATGTTTCTCCTCTCAAAGTTTCTAGTGTTCTTTTGGGCCAACCTTATTTATGGAAACACCATGTTGTATATGAGTCTAGGCCTCATAGTGTTATTATTACTTTGAATAGGAAACTGTACAGGATAACCGAGGTAGTCCCTCCTAGTGTTATTTCCTTGATCTCTGCCAAGCAATGCAAGAAGGTCATCTCTCAGACTGAGAAATTTGTCTTCTTAATGATTTAGTCTCAGAGTGAATGAAATATCACAGCCACATCTAGGGCCTCTGTGGCTGATCTCTCCACACAACAGAAGCAAGTGGATAAGGTTGTGGAATAATACTCATATATCTTCTCCTCTTCTACTGGGGTACCACTGCACTTCCAGGTCAAGCATCCCATTGATATGACCCCAGACACATCTCTATCCAATGGGCCTATCTACCGCCTCTCTCTGTTAGAAAATAGGGAGATCAATGGGCAGATCCAAGAAATCTTCCACAAATCCATCCCATCTCATCGCCTTGTGGGAGCCCAATCGTGTTGGTGCAGAAGAAAGACAGGACCTAGAGACTCTGCATTGATTACCGAGCCTTGAATAAAATCAGAGTCTGAAATGGGTACCCGATTCCTTGAATCGACGACCTCCTTGATCAACTCATGGGGGCAAAAAACTTCAGTAATATTGATATGAAGTTTGGCTACCACCAGGTCCCAATAGAACATGCAGGTGTATGAAAGATTACCTTCAAGTCAAAATAGGGTCTTTTTGAATGGTTGGTGATGCCCTTTAGTTTGACAAATGCTCCAACAACTTTTATGAGGATGATGGAGGATATCCTATGACCTTTCACCAATACTTTTTTAGTGGTGTATCTGTATGACATCCTCATCTACAACAATACATGGGTGAAACACTTGCAACATATTCAATAGGTTCTGCACACCCTGCGACATCACAAACTATATGCAAACTTTGAAAAATGATCCTTAGACATGGATAGGGTCCATTACTTAGGCTACACCATTGATCAACATGGTGTGCGTGTGGATCCAACCAAGATCTAGGTCATCCGTGACTGGCCAGCCCCAACCACACTCACTGAACTTCAAAGCTTCTTGGGCCTTTCCAATTTCTATCGCAAGTTCGTGCTAGGATTCTCTCATATCACATGGGCCCTTAGCCAAGTAACCAGGGGTGCCGGTAAGACAAAATTTGTGTGGGGCCTGTCCCAACAACAAGCCTTCAATGACTTGAAGAAGTGTTTGTGCTCATCTCTGGTACTTTCATTATTGGGCCTGCAACATCCCTTTGATATCGAGACAGATGCTTCATACTATGTTGTGGGTGTCATTCTCACTCAACACGACCACCCCGTGCAATATCATAGTGAGACACCATTAGATGTTGTCTGTAAGTACTCTACTTAGACAAATAAATGTACTCCATTATGCAAGCCTGCCACCAGTGGAGACATTACATTATTGGGAAGGAGACAGTCATTCACACTGATCACAAGCCACTACATCTCTTGTAAAACTAAGGAAAATTTCATAATGACCACCATCAAAAGTGGTCAACATACTTAAAACAGTTCCACCTCAATATCAAGTATAAAACAAGAAGTACCAATCGAGTTGTTGACTGCCTCAACCCACCTCTAGTCGCGACACTCACCACGGTGCTAGATTCTTACGGTCACAAGACCTCTGGATGGCCCCACCTCTACGAGACAGACCCTGACTTCTCCACCACATACCAAATGTTGGGCGCCAACTCAGTGGTCACTAATTTCTATCTTCAGGATGGGTTTTTGTGTCATATAGTCCATATTTGTGTTTCGTCAAGAAAGTGCATGAAGCTTATTTGGGAAGCTCACTACAGTCGGGTGGTAGGACAATTTGGTATCGAAAAGACAGTGGCAGTGTTGCAGAAACATTTCTATTGGTTGAAACTTCGATAGGATGTTGGCAAGTATATCAGGTCCTGCACCACTTGCGCTATTGCCAAAATGACCACTAAGAAACAAGGAATGTACACCCCTCTACCTACTCCTAACATGCCATGGGAATCCATATCAATGGACTACATGTCGGGCCTCCCATCTACTAAGAGGGGAAATGAATGTGCTTTTGTGGTTATTGATCGCTTTTCCAAGATGGTGATTCTAGCCGCCTGCAAGAAGAACATATCAGCAAAAGCCACTTCCAAGATCTTCTTTGAATGAGTATGGGTACATTTTGGGATCCCACAAACCATTATCTTAGACCAGGACAGTTGGTTCCTCATCTCATTCTGTTCGATCCTCTGGTCACTGCTGGATACCAAGATCACCAAATCCAGTACCTTCCACCCCTAGACAGATGGCCAAACTGAGGTCGTCAATTGGATGGTCATACATATCCTGCACATATACAATTCAAAACACCCCCGCACATAGGATAAGAGTCTTCCCTATGTCCAACATATCTACAATCGAGCCCTGCATAGCTCAACTGGACACAACCCCTTTCAGGTGGGGTTAGGATTCCAACCATTGGGCCCCATGGATGTCACACTACCCCTGGTGACCACCTCGACCGAATCATCCTTTGCTCCACCATAAACTGATAAAGCCACCCGGTTGATTGAGTGGATCCATCACATCCACCAATAGGCTCAGCATATTCTACAGAAGTCTAATGCAAAGTAAAAACAACGCCATGGTCAACATCGAGGCCCACATAAATTTCAGGTGGGCGACAAAGTTTGGTTTCATTTGCATAAAGAACACCTTACAGGGTCCCATCAGAAGCTTCTCCCAATCCGTTATGGGTCATACACCATCATCGAGGTTGTGGGTGACAATGATTTTGAGCTCAACATTCCCCCCTTCCTTGGTCTACATCCAGTCTTCAATATGGCTCTCCTTCGGCCATATTTCCCACCATTATTGGACACCTTAGAGATAGAAGAGCAGTTGACACCAACATAGCTCAACCTTGACTGTATGCAACATGAATCCAATGATCATATTGTGGACACATATATCAAGGGAACTCGACAAAAAAGGATCTAGATTTATTGCGTCGTCAAAGAAGTGCATCTTCTGCACCAAGGCAAGTGGCTCCTGGGGCCAAATTCAACAAAAAATTCCTCATATGATGGGGGAAATCAACACAATGGAGACCATTTCTTCCTAAGGAGGGAGGATTGATCCAGGTGGATATTGATGGCCACCCACCTATTCCACTGGCTCAAAAAACAGTTTTCCACCTTGGTAGTTTTTAGATAGTTTTTGGGTTCCAAACTTTCGAGGCCATTTTGAGGCCCTAAATGACGTTTTTTGGGGATTTGGGGGCCCATGTGATTGCTGAAAGAACTGACCTGGGCCAGTCGAAAATTGTTCTTCTCAGTTAGGCCTCTCCAACGGGTTATCGTGTGCCTAAAACATAGATCGTATGCAAAAGTTACGACCCCAGGAAGTTGATGTACTAACTTACCCAAACAAGGCTGACATGACTTTTGGCCCTTCATCTCCTAGGGTTAGGTTTTTGTATGTCTAGGGTTTTTGACATTCCTGTTTATTGTAAAATTCCTTTAGAGAATCATTGTAACCATCTTCTTGCTAATGAGTGTAACTGTCACATCTCTTCCTAGAGATAAGCCACCACAATTCCAACAAGCTTGTTTTCCACTGCATTTTACAGTTTCAGCTTATTTCCTTATTGAATAGAAAACTAGTTTTATTTTATCTCTGTTATTTTGTGTTAAGCATATTTTAATAATATGTATTCATTTCATTCTTATCATAAAATATGGATCAATTTCTTCCCGATCCTTCCCAAACATAAACACTCCCTCTCAGTGAGGGAGACATTCTACATCATTCCAAGCTTGTCTCTAAAGTATACAAACTTCGCCCTAGACTCATGACACTCGTCTATCAGTCCTTAGAGATGTTTCTCTCCCACCTGAATTGAGGGGAAACTCCCTATGCCAATATCCCTCTAAGATAATTGAATCTCTTTGAGATATTCTCCTATTTTTCATTGGTATTCATCGACTTCCAGAATCTTCTTCTCTTCTAGGAAAGGTTGTCTAGAGGAAAGTTCCTTCTATAGCTACAAAACATCAACACATCTAACTCTGGATGATATGTTGTGCTAAAATTAATATTTTGTTGGATAATGTTTTCATTGATGTCAAATAAAGAGACATAAAGGTGTCAATTTCAATCGTGGATGCCATTACAGACAGGGGGAGATCATTGTTACTAAAAGTGAAAAGATAAAGCAAGTCAAGAATGTCCCTATACATCGATATATTTATGTATGTAGATAAATAAACGAGGTATCTACTAGTGTGCTCATTGACCAGGTTGTAGAAGATAGATGATACAGAGGAAGAAAAATAACAACAGGCCTTGTTACGGGGAACTTGAGGGCCCTATTGGAAAAAATACAACATCCCACATGCACAAAGGAAATTGAATTCGATAGGTTTATAACCAAAATGTGAAATCTCTTAGTTTGAATGAAAACATAAGAGCCATGGAAAAGTGAGAAAGGCGTTAAATTTTATAACGTGGGGCCCAGTGTTGTCTCCATGAGCTATCTTGATGACACATCAATGTTACGTTTCATGTCAATATAGTGCCATGTCAATCAAGAAGTGCAGATGAAGTCGTTGGATCAAGTTTAGAAGGATTATGTAAAAGTCCCAACAACCAATGCTAGGAATAGATTTGGCCTTCCATTTCATATCTAGATCGATGGATAAAATTCGTATTGATCCAGGTGGATATTGATGACCACCACCTATTCCAACTAGCTCAAAACAGTCTTTTGGCAATTTATTATTTTTAGTAGGTTTTCGGTTCCTAAACTTTCGGGGTCATTTTGAGGGCCTAAATGAAATTTTTTTTGGATAGAAAAACTCAATGATATCCAAAGACTTTTATTGAGCCCCCAAAATGACTCTTCTCGACGATACCTTTCCAATGAGCTATTTTGCGCACCAAACAAAGATCGTATTCCAAAGTTACGCCCCCAGGAAGTTGATACACCAAACTACCCAAAACGGGTTCCACAAAGCTATTGGATTTTCATCTTCCGGGGTTAGGGTTTTGGATTTTATTTATGATAAAAAGGATTTTGGAGCCTCATTATAAAATCATCCTCTTTCGAATGTGATTAGTCATCACATCTCTTCTCAGAGATAAGTTTCCACCATTCTAGTGAGTCTTTCACTCTGTATTTCTACATTTTTGTACATTTCGCTCATTAATATAAATTGTGTATCACTGTATCTTTGTGTTTATGGTTGCATCTATGATATATTTATGTTATATTATTGTATATCTGAGATATCTCTATACATTTATTCATTATATCTCTGCTCTCATTTCATGCCAAAAAAAATCTAGATCAGTGGTGTTAGAGAAGGCTTCTCTTGATCATTTTTTAGTGCATGTCCTCGATAAGGTCTGAATATAGCAAGTTGGGTCTCGAGCTTGTCTCTCTTGGGGACAATCACTCTCCAAACCTAAGAAACCCTCCACGGTGGAAGAAAATAAAAAGGATAGAAGAGAGGATTCTATTAATCTGTTGCTTGAATAAACTCTCACGTGGCAGAGGGACGAAATGATGGAGAATTTTACCCACATACTTCAATGCTTGCTGATAAAAACCAACATGTCTTCATCAAGCGGCCACTTTGGACACACCTCACCTTTCAAGGTACAAGTTAATTTTGATATTACCATATTTGAAGGACAGATAGATGCAGATTCCCTAGAGTAATGGTTAAATCTACTAGAAGGTTATTTCTCTGTTCACAATTTCTTCGACAGGGAAAAGATCACCTTCACACTCCTTAAGGGTCTCCCCCATACATTGGTGGGAAAATTACTGGGATAAAATTTCCACATAGGAGTCTAGAATATATGGGGTCGAGCCCACTTGGGATTTTTTTGTGGATGTGGTCAAGGAACAATATTACCTTGTTGGTAACTATGACGACCAGTAATGAGATGGACCATACTGCAATAAGAGAGGGGCCAAGAAGTGCCACATTTCACCGATACCTTCCATACCTTGCACACCAAGATGGGTATCAAATATTCTGAGTGGAATTTGGTTCTGAAATATCGTGGGGCTCTACACAGATACATCCAAACTAAAATGGAGTTTCTTGACATCTCATCATTGGGAGATGGCTATCGATATGTTTTCAAAATAGAGCATAAATTTAGGCACTATAACAAACAATATTTTGGGTCTGCAAATCTGCAACAACCAAAGTATGAAAAATACATCCCTAAAAAAGAACCTCCTGAAAACTAGTCCAAGCCACAGGAAAAGAAGGGTCACGAGAAGAAAAATAAAGATACTGGAAAATGGTAGGATTTCCATAGAATCCCCTGGCACAACACTGATGAATGTCGCTCAAAACAATCATTGGTGGCTGATATCAAAGACAAGGGTCCAAACCCTGATTCAAAATCTGATTAAGAAAATAATGGAAAAAGAAAGATCATCGATGCAGACCCCACTGCTACTTTCGTGACCAAAACAATTCAACCAGAAGAACCAACAGGTCCTGAAGAGGGGGAGCTCCTTTTTCATTCATAGATGTGGGTTAAGGGGACCCTGCTGCATTTTATTGTTGATAGTGGAAGCCAKAAGAACCTCATCTCATCATAGGTCATCAAACAATTAGGATTGTCGACAACACCACACCTACAACCATACAACAACAGGTGGCCTTKCTAGGGATAAAATATTTGTGTCATCCAATAGTTTCAATTTTCATATGAAATCCAACCCTTCAAGGATGAGGTATTATGTGATGTTGCCCCACTGGATGTCTGTGATGTTCTCTTGGGCCAACCATATATGTAGAAGCGCCATGYTATCTATGAGTTCAACCCTGTAGTTTCATTGTTACTCTAGGGGTCATATCTACATGATACCAAAGGTAGTTCTGACTACTATCCCACCTAAAAAGTGTTGCAATGTAGTATCTCATACTACAAAATTAAGCTTCTTCACAATCTATTCAAAAGGTGAACATAAGGAAACTACAACCGCCGCAGCCTCGATCCAAGCACTTTCTATCTAATAGAAGAAGGTTGAAAATATTGTATTAAATCAAAAATATTCTTTATGCACACAATCATCTCATCAAGTTCTTGACAACCTCCCACAAACCAAGCAACATGACTTCTCTAGCAAGGCAAGAAGCTCACCAAGGTCTAGATTCAACAAGCACTTTCCCCTCTCCCCCAAGAACTCAACACAATGGAGACCATTTCTTCCTAATGAGGGAGGATTAATCTAGGTGGATATCGGTGTCCACCCACCTATTACAACTGGCTCAAAACAATCTTCTGGCAATTTACTATTTTTAGCAGGTTTTCGGTTCCTAAACTTTCGAGGCCATTTTGAGGGACTAAATAAAGTTTTTTGGGATCAATCACCTGAATTATAAACAAAGGATCTAATTGAGCCCCCAAAATGAATCTCCTCAATGATACCATTCCAACGAGCTATTGTGCGCCCCAAAGGGAGATCGTATGCTAAATTTACGCCCCTGGGAAGTTGACACACCAAACTACCCAAAACGGGGTGCACAAAACTGTTGGCTTTTCATCTTCCGGGGTTAATGTTTTTGATTTTCTTTATGATAAAAAGGAATTTGGAGACTCATTTTAAAATCATATTCTTGTGAATGTGAGTATCTGTCACATCTCTTCTCAGAGATAATATTCCACCATTCTAGCGAGTATTTCACTATGGATTCCTACATTTTTGCACATTTCGCTCATTAATAGAAATTGTGTACTACTGTATCTATGTGTTTATGGTTGCATATTTGATATATTTATGTTATATTATTGGATATCTAAGATATCTCTGTACATTTATTTATTATATCTCTGCTCTGATTTCATGCCAAAAATAATCTGGATCACGTATCGAAGGTTAAAATATACGAGGCGATTAAGGGAGATACCAATCCCCCTTTAGAAGAGATCAATGACAGAGATTGAACGAGCCACCAAATCAACGGTTCTCATTACAATAGATCTTAGCCATCGAGGGATTCAAGATGTTGGATGTTGTAAAATACTCGAGGTGCCGATGTCGAGATGAGTCAAAGTGACATAAGAACTTCCACATAGAAAGTGACACGTGGATACAAGGAACCACAACATGTCCAAAGGATTTTCTCCAGAGAACCCTTCCAATATCGATGGACCACATCCTCTCGAGCAGTGCCTCTCGATATTTTCCTTTAGCTCAACACTTGAGTAAGTCCGAGACCCCAAGATCTAGTGGTCCGATACATGCGGCCTATAAATATTCATCAACATGGTTCTATTCACAACTTCGATGTGTCCCACATAGAGAAAAGATTTGTAATATATTATAAGACATAGATTATATCATCGAGAAAATATCAATAGTTGATATTATATAGCCATCAAATGTTGGATCATTGTTGTTGATGGTTGATAAACTTTAGGATCAACGATCCATATTGAATACACATTACAAAAGTGAAAGGGGGTTAACAACAAGTCGACCATATACGATGGTTTGAGTATAAACTACCTTTAGATGCATGGTAATTGGATGAACAATGCAGATCTAGCCATAATGGGTTTCAAAACCACTATGTGACCACCCACGCAACTAAGGAGTAATACCACTTTTGAAAGTAGTAAACCACCATTAGCCCAGGGTTATAGAACCGATCACGTGGAGACTTACCACTAAGGACTAAGTTCTTAAGGAATAACCACCTGTTCACCATCCATTGGTCATATGGATGAAAGGGGTTCGAATAATCGGTCATGAAGAGGAATAATATAAAGTCATGATTTAATGAGAATCACGATCGAATAGTTGTAGTGTGTCATGATTGTATTGGTGAACTAAGACTAGATCTTATGGCTGCGATCTATCCAAGAATGATTGGATGGTCACTATGTGTTGGACTTTTATTATGTGTATAGAACAAGATAAACATATGAGATCACTCATAGATCCTAATATCACGGTTGTTAAGCAAAAAAGGTGTATTGTGTGAGGAAGCGAATATATTGATGTCTGAAATTTAATTCAAATCTTAATACAACAACTATTGAATGCTTTTATTCATGCTGTGAATAGTAAGCGAGCCCGAGTGAAAAGCAAGGAAAAAATTTGGGGCTATTTCGAGCCTGATTTTTTTAGACATTTGGAGCCGACCTCAGGAAGTAGATTTTATTATGTGAATAATTTCGTGGGAGGATGAAAGGTATAAATAAAGAGGCCCTAATATATCTATGGAGATGAGTAGGTGTAATTCGGGGGTCTGAAACTATGAATGAGAGGAGTGAAGTTCATATCTCATGAACTATGTGGAAAAGAAATGAAAACTGAAAGTTTTTGTGAGATTGGCTACTAAGGTTGATGCATGAAGTCATTTAGTTGGTTCTCAAAGAGGATTTGTGTCCTCATGTATTCACATATTGGTGCTTGAATTCATTGATTTTGTGCTCAAAGAGGATTGGTGTCCTCATCTATTCACAGGTTGGTGACTAAACTCATTGAGTTGGTGCTCAAAGAGGATTGGTATCCTCATATATTTGTAGGTTGGTGCTTACAAAGTTTTGGTGTCCTCACAAACAATTGTTTACAATTGAATTGATATTTATTGGTGAAATATTTTCAAGTGTTTTTCCCCCAATTTGGTGTTAATTAATACTGTGACATTTGTTCAATTTACTTATGATAAGATTTTTTTTGAAGCAATATTTAGA
>ML795857.1:135665-170463 GCA_009831015.1 Picea engelmannii
TATCAGAGCAAGGTTCCTTCAGCAATAGTCTAACCACTGGAAGGTATATCCCAACAGTTCACATGGAAAAATAGGAGAAAATATCCTTAAGCAAATATCCATACTTTAATGGAACAAATTATTCCTTCTGGAGCATCAGAATGCGAGTGTATTTGCAGTCAATATGATATGATGTCTGGGAATCAGTCAAGAATGGTTATAAATCTCCAACAAATCCACTTTTTGATGTAGGTACAAATAAGCTTAATGAAAACAACTTGAAAGCAATGAATGCAATTATGGAAGGATTACCAAAATCAGAATTCACCAAAGTTACGCACTACAAATCAACAAAGGATATGTGGGATAAACTAAAGAACACTTATAAAGGAGATGATAAAGTCAAGAAAGAAAAACTACAAACTAATAGGAGTCAATTTGAAATCCTGAAGATGGATGAAGAAGACAACATTGCATCATACCTTCTTCATGTGAATGGAATTGTAAACATCATCAGAGGCTTAGGTGAAACAATTGATGAAAAATGTATTGTGTAAAAAGTACTCAGGTCACTTCCTATGAGATTCAATCCTAGTATATCATCTCACAAAGATAGAAAATATTTGGAAAAATTATCAATGGATGAATTGCATGGAATTATTACATCCCATGAGATGTGAATATGAAAAGAAAACATATCTAAAAGAGAAGTGGAATTCAAAGCCTCAAATAAGACCAATAAAAGAAAAGAAAGATCAAGTGACAACTCCAATGATGATTCTGATGCAGAGGAATCCAACTTTGTAAGAAGGCTTCAAAGAGGATCTGGAAAATATAAAGGTGAGATTCCTTTCAAATGTTTTAATTGTGGTGAAGTAGGACACTTTGTTTCCAAATGCCCTAATAACAAAAAGAGGTACTACAAAGATAAA
Source organism: Picea engelmannii (assembly GCA_009831015.1). NCBI lineage: Eukaryota > Viridiplantae > Streptophyta > Pinopsida > Pinales > Pinaceae > Picea > Picea engelmannii. The sequence continues at coordinate 136,577 of ML795857.1, forward strand.
GATGATTTTAACCCTAATGAAAGAAGAAAGAATAAAACTCAAAAGAACAAATGCTTCTAGAAACAAAAGAAGAATCTTTTTTCCAAATAGAGCAACTATTCATCTTCTGAAAGTGATGAAGATATTTAAGAAGATGTTTTTTTCATGGCCCTAGAAACTGATTCAAATGAAAATGAAGACAATAATAACATCCCATAAATTGGAGAAAATGACAATGTGGATGCTGACCTTGAAGGAAAATTACTCTGTTCTCTAGATGAAATAAAAAGACTCAGAAGAAAGAATAGACAATTGAAGGAATAATTATCACACAACTCTAATTTGGTATCTCAATTAGAAGAACATAATTAAATTGAAGAGGAAATAAAAGATCAAGTGCAGAGAAAAGAAGAAGGTTGTGAAAAAATTGAGAAGGAAAACAATGCCCTAATAAAGGAAATTGATATAATTACAATGGAGTTGAAAAACAGTATAAAATTTGAGAGAAGTTCCATAATTTTATACAATATGCTTAATAAACAAAGATCACCTTTTGAAAAAACTGGACTAGGTTACAATCCAAACACCACATTGTAGAAAGCCAAAGAAGAACACAAGAGCTATGTTGCAGCCCTAAACAATCCCATCAAACACGATGAGAACACCAATGAAGAAAACTATGACCAACATGAGCTTATTGTCCTTCACAGGGATAATGAATTCAAAAATATGAAACCTAGAATATCTATTGTGAACAGGGATAAATATCTCTTTTTTGGTAATTTTTTTTCATGTAACAATTTTTGACATAACACAATAGACTAAAGATCATACCCAAGGCACGATCAAAGAATAAATGGAGGTATGTACAATGCTCCATGAAATAACTATGAGAACAACAAAGTCAAAAACCCTATTGACAACAGAAAAAAAAATCATTTGCTCCATTGTTTAACTATGATCTTGAATGTTATAAATGCTATGATTTTTTCCATAAAGCTCAGGGTTGAAAAATTTGGACACAATCCCTTACTGAAAAACATATTGTTCTCGGAAATACCACCAACATCTGTAAAAATAAACAAGAGAAGATCTCTCGAGAAGAATGTGATTTAGCAATGCATGCTCAAGACAAAGAAATCTATTGGTACATAGACAGTGGATGTTCAAAGCATATGACCGAGGATCAAAGAAAATTCCTTCAGCTAAAAAATGATAAGGGAGGAAATGTCTCATTTGGAGACATAAAACCTATTAAGATAGTTGGGAAAGGTAAAGTCAGCCTTGGAAGTCAGAATCCCACTACAAAAAATGTTCTACTTGTTGAATATTTAAAGCATGAACTTTTAAGTGGCATACACCTATGTGACAAAGGACACATCTTTTTAACTCCCGGGAATGTAGAATAAACAAATAAGACACTGCCATATTAGTAGCAATAGTAATCAGAACTCCAAATAATGTCTACATTCTAAACAAAAATGGAAGAGAAGTATGTTGTCTTGGAAAGACATATGAAAGTTGGTTATGACATAAGAGAATGGGACATTTGAGCTTTGACAACCCGGTTAAGGTCAGTAACACCCAGACAATAAGAGGCATGCCAAAAATCATCCAGCCCTCAAACCCAATTTGTAAGCATTGTCAACATGGGAAGCAAACAAGAGTAAAATTTAGAACCAAGGAATATTCAACATCAAGACCATTAGAAATAATTCACATTGATCTTTGTGGTCCAACCAAATCACAAAGTCTGCAAGGTAATCATTAATTCATTCTATTCATTGATGATTACACACGAATGACTTGGGTATCCTTTCTCAAACATAAGTTAGAAGCCTTTGGGAAGTTTAAAGCATTCAAAGCATTGGTTGAAAATGAAACAAACTTGAAGATCAAATGCCTAAGATCAGACAATGGAAGAGAATTCACATCTGATGAGTTTAATGAATTCTATGAACATCATGGAATAATAAGACACTTCTCAGTTGCAAGAACCCCACAACAAAATGGATTGGCTGGAAGAAAAAATGGGATTGTACAAGAAATCTCCAAAACCATGCTAAATCAAGCTAAACTCTTAGATATATTTTGGAGGGATTTAGTTTACACAACTTTCTACTTTCTAAACAAAGCATGGCTCCAAGCTAACAGTGACAAAACCCCATATGAATTATGGAAAGGAAGGCTAACAAATTTCAAACACCTTAAGGTTTTTGGAAGAAAATGTTACTACATAAAGAGAGATGATGAAAACCTTGACAAGTTTGACTCAAGATCTGATGAAGTTATTTTTCTTGGCTACTCCTCTCAAAGAAAAGATTACAGACGTTTCAATCTAATATTAGAAAAAATTGTTGAAAATGAAAATGTAAGAATGGATGATGAAAATACTGGAAGGATCAAGATGCAAACAAATGACCAACTAACAATAACAAGTTGCAGTGAAGAAGAGAAATATAATGAGGAAGATAATGCAGAAGAAGAAGTATAGAGAATGAGGAAGATAATGCAGAAGAAGAAGAAGAAGAAGAAGAAGAAGAATAGGAAGCTCCTAGACAAGACACAAGGACCCCCTCCATATATGTTCAAAAGAACCACTATGAAGAACTGATTCTTGGTGATAACAAAAAAGTATCCAAACAAGAAGACAATTGGAAATATCACCAAAAAATGAAAATATGTCTCTGTTGTCTAAAATAGAACCAAAGAACTTTGAGGAATCTAACAAAGACAAAAATTGGGTTAATGCTATGAATGAAGAATTAGATCAGATTGAGAAAAAAACAAACTTGGGAGCTAGTACCTAGACCAACAAACAAGAATGTAACTGGAAATAAGTGTTTCTTTAGGAACAAACTAAATGAGGATGGAAAAGTAGTGAGAAATAAGGCAAGGCTGGTATGTAAAGGCTATGCTCAAGTTGAAGGTGTAGATTTTGATGAAACCTTTTCTCCAGTATCTAGACTGGAATCCATTAGAATGTTATTTGCATTTACAAGCTACAAGAGTATCAAATTTTATCAAATGGATGTTAAATATGCATTTCTAAATGGAAATATAGAAGAGAAAGTATTCATTGATCATTTTGAGGGATTTCAACTATAACAAAAACAAGATTATGTGTGCAAATTGAAGAAATCCCTCTATGGTCTAAAGCAAGCATCTTGAGCTTGGTACTCAAGGCTTGATAAGTACCTATAGAAGCAAGGTTTCAAGAGAGGAAATGAATAAAGAAATATTTACAACAAAGAAGAAAATGGAAATATGATTATCATTGTGGTCTATGTAGATGATATTATCTTTGGAAGCAATTGTGATAATCTTAATCAACGATTTTCAAAAGACATGCAAAAATAATTTGAGATGCCCATGCTAGGTGAGTTATCCTTCTTCGTAGGTCTGCAAATATCTCAGTCAAATAAAGGCATATTCATTTATCAGAAAAAAATATATTAAGGAGATGTTAAATAAGTTCAAGATGGAAGACTGCAAGTTGATCAATACTCCAATGATTACATGCTGCAATTTGAGTAAGGATGATGAATCACCAAAGGCAGATCACACCATGTATATATTAATGATTGGTATTCTTTTATATGTGACTACATAAAACCCACCTAATGTCATGCAAGTTGTTGGATTGGTTGCAAGATTTAAATATTCACCAAAAGAATCACATGTAGTGGCAGTCAAAATAATTATCAAATACCTGAAAGGCGCAATGGATTTTGGACTGTGGTATCCTAAAGGAGAATACTTCACCATAAAAACATACAATGATATAGATTGGGTTGGAAATGTTGATGATAGGAAGAGCACAAGTGGAGGAGCATTATTCTTGGGAAATGTTTTAGTATCTTGGTTAAGTAAGAAACAATACTCAATCTCCTTATATATAGCAGAAGCAAGGTACATTGTAGTAGCATCCTATTGCACAAAAATTATTTGGATGAAGAACGAATTGCAATACATTAAGTTAGAGTAAAATCAACCAATTTCTATGCTATGTGACAACACCAGTGCTATAAGTATTTCAAAAAATCTAGTTATGCACTCAAAGACAACATATCCCAATCAAATATCATTTTCTAAGAGAACAAGTGAATGATAAGACTGTCAAGTTGGAGTATGTTCCTACCAAATAACAAATTGAATATATTTTCACCAAGCCCCTTCCTAAATATGCATTTGAGTACCTCAGACAAAGACTAGGGGTTTAACAAATCCCTTAGTGAATGCACCCTTTGTCCTTGATGTCAAAGGGGGAGAGAAAGAAGAAAAAACAGAGTATACAACAAAGGGGGAGAAAAATAAGGAAAACCAGAGGAGTATACAACAAAGGGGGAGGAAAAGAAGGAAAATCATAAGAGCATACTCTCAAGGGGAGAAAAAACTAGGAAATAAATAAAATATCTCAGCAACACACTAATAGGGGGAGCATCTCAATAGTAGAGTTTCCATCAATGAAAAAGGGGGTATTTGTTGGATAATGTTTTCATTGATGTCAAATACAAAGATAGAGAGATGTGTCAAATACAATTGTGGATTCCATTACAGATAGGGGGAGATCATTGTCACTAAAGGAAAAAAGACAAAGCAAGTCGATAATGTCCCTACGCATCAATATATTTTTGTATGCATATCAAAATTCAACGAGGTATCTCCCAGGGTTCTCGTTAACCAGCTTGCATAATATAGATGATACAGAGAAAGCTCAACATCAACATGCCCAGTTAGGGAGGACCCGAGGGACCGATTGGGAAAAAGACAATATCCCACTGACACAAGGGAAATTGATTTCGACGGGTTTATAATGAAAACATGAAATCTCTTAGTTTGAATGAAAACAAAAGAGCCATGGAAACGTGAAAAATGAATTAACTTTTAGAATGTGGGGTCCAACGTTGTCTTAGTGAGATGGTTTGATGACACATCAGCGCCATGTGCCATGTCAAGACAATTCCATGTCAATCAGGAAGTGTAGATGAAGCCATTGGATAAAATTTAGAAGGATTATGTAAAAGTCCCGACAGTCGATGGTGGGAAGAAATCTATCCATCCATTTCAGATCCATATCGATGGACAAAAGTCATATCAGAGGTTAAAATATATGAGGATATTAAGGGAGATACCAATCCTCATTTAGAAGGTATCCGAGATAGAGATTGAATGAGCCACCAAATTAATGGTTCTCATTACAACGTATCTCAACCATCAGAGGATCCAAGAGGTTGGATGGTGTAAAAGTCCTGAGGTACCGATGTCGAGATATGTCAGATTGATGTAATAAATTCCACATAAGAAGTGACATGTGGAGACAAGAACCCACAACATGTCGAAAGCTTCGACTATAGATCAACCACCTTAAAGGATTACCTCCAAAGAACCCTTCCAAGATCGACGAATCACATCCTCTTGGGCATTGTCTCTCGACATTTTCCTTTAGCTAAATACTTGTGTAACTCTGCGACCTCGAGATCCAGTGGTCTGATAGATGCGGCCTAGAAATATTCGGCAGCATGGTTCTGTTCATAGCTCCAGCATGACCCACATAGAGAAAAGCTTTGTAATAGTTTGGATGGTGGAGATTATATCATTGAGAATAAATCAAGGATTGATGTTATATAGCCATTAAATGTTGGATCATTATTGTTGATCGTTGATCAAATTTAGGATCAACTATCCATATTGAATGCACATCACAAAAGTGAAAGGGGGTTAACAACAAGTTGACCATCCGTGGTGGTTTGAATATAAACCACCTTTAGATGCATGGAAATTGGAGGGACATTGTGGATCTAGCCATAATGGGTTTCAAAACCATTATGTGACCATCTGAGCAACTAAGGAGTAATACCACTATTGAAATTGGTAAACCACAATTATCCCATGGTTATAACACCGGTCACATGGAGACTTAGAACCAAGGAATAAGTTCTTAAGGAATAAGAACCTAGTCATCATCCATCGGTTGTATGGATGGAAGGGGTTCGAAGACCTGCTCACGAAGAGGAATGATCTACGGTCATGATTTAATGATAATCCTAATCGAAAGGTTGTAGAGTGACATGATTATATTAGTGAACTAGGACCAGATATGATGATTGTGATCTATATAAGAACAATCAGACATTCATTATGTGTTTGAGTTGTTTTATTTGGACAAAACAAGATCAATGGATGAGATCACTCATAAATCCTAATCCGATGAATGTTGAGCGACAAAGGCGTATTGCATGAGGAAGTGAATAGATCGATGGTTTAAATTTAATTAAAATCTTAATTCAATGACTGTTGAGTGATGTTATTCATGTTGTGAATGGTAAGCGAGCCTGAATGAAAAGCAAGGAAGAAATATGGGGCTATTTCGAGCCTGTTTTTTCAGAGATTTGGAGTGACAATCATGAGGTAGATTTTATTTTGTGAATAATTTTGTGGGAGGATGAAAGGTATAAATAAAGAGGCCCTAATATATTAGCTATGGATTTGAGTGGGTGTATTTCGGGGGTCTGAAAAAATGAGTGAGAGGAGTGAATTTCATATCTCATGAACTGTGTGGAGAAGAAATGAAGATTGAAAGTTTTTGCAAGATTGGATGCTAAGTTTGATGCCTGAAGTCATTGAGTTTGTTCTTGGAAAGGATTGGTGTCATCTATTAGCAAGTTGGTGCCTGAATTCATTGATTTGGTTCTCAAATATGATTGGTGTCCTCATCTATTCACAAGTTGGTGCTTAAATTCATTGACTTGGTGCTCAAATAGGATTGGTGTCCCCATCTATTTATAGGTTGGTTCCTACAGAGGATTGGTATCCTTATAGACAATTGTTTACAATTGAAATGACAATTATTGGTGAAATATTTTCAAGTGTGTTTCTCCCAATATGGTGTTAACTAATACTAATAATGATAAGATTGTCTCCAATTAAAACATAAAATGGTTTGAAGCGGTATTTAGAAGAAAAATAAATTAATTTTTCTAGTATTGATTCACCCCCCCTCTCACTACTATTAAATATTTCAATAGATTTGTCCCAAATCCTTTAAATAATACCTTCCAAAAATTTGATGTTTGGGATCTCTATTGGAAACAATTTCCTTAGGCACACCATGTAGCCTGGCAATTTCCCTCATATAAATATCTGCATTATTGTATGCCTTGTGATTTAGCTTCAATAGAAAAAAATGAGCATCTTTAGTTATCCTATCCCCCACCACCATGATGGAATCATGTTGCTTCATTGATCTGGGCAACTTGGTGATGAAATCAATTGCCAAAAATTCCCATTTTCACTCAGGAACAGGTGGTGATTGTAGCAATCCATTTAGATGTCTATGCTCAGCCTTGACCTTCTAACATTCTAGGAATTTGGCTATATAATCAACCACCTCTTTCTTCATACCTGACCAAAAATATTGTCTCATGACAACTGCAATTGTTTTTTGGTAACATGGTTCCCCAACATAAGGCACATTATGCATCTCTCTCAGCACAATATTTTTCATCTCATGATATTTAGGAACACATACTCTGCCCTTGTACATGCGGATTCCATCCTCTCTCAACTCATAATATTTAATTTTTTGCTGCAAATTAACTTGTTGTAATGTTTCCTTTGTCTCCATAAAATGTTGATTTGACTTTGCAGCTTCCAAACCTTTGTCTTTCAAATCATATTTTTAGATGATAATGGTTGTAGCATGCATCTCATGCACACTCTTGTTGAGTACATCATCCTCCTTGTTCTCCTTGCCTTTGATATGATTTATATTGAAGTCATACTCACTGAGGAATTCTATTCATCTACTATGTCTGGCATTCAAATTTGGTTGTCCAAACAATCATTTCAGACCACTATGGTCTATCCTCAACTAAAAGATTCTTCCCATGAGATAGTTCCTCCACATATTTAATGCATGAACTGTGAATGCCAAGTATAAATCATGAGTGGCATAGTGTCTCTCATTCTCTTTCAACTCCACCAATGTAACACCCATGTTTCCCCCAGCTTGTAAATATAACTAAAACTTGCCAAAATACTATGGGAAGTGAATATGTGTGGATGATGGAATTGATGAACCTTTTTTTTATAAAAAGGTAATGTGTGTATTTTTTTTATTAAATAAAATGGATAGTGTTGCATAACTGTTGAATGGGTTTTCCAAGGTAGATCATGATGCTATGAGAGATATGGTGAGGGGAACCAACAATGGTTGAGATGACCCCCACCAGACCATTACTTTATTGGATTTAAATTACTTAGACCCAGAAAAGTCCTCTAACCCATAAATAAGTTACCAGTCAGGCTGGTAGTTGGGAAGTCATCCTTAAGATTTAATGAGGAGATGGGAAGAGTAACCATTTGAAAGACTTCCTGACCTAACCATGAACTAGGGATTCAGACCCATGCAATCTTTCTGAGGAAGGAAAGAAAAGAAGGTAAATCGTGGGTAGAGGGGGTTGGCGAAGAAGATGAGTCGAGAGACCAATCTTCCAAAGAGAGAAGAGCACGTGCATCTCTTTGGTTATAAGGAGAACTAAACAACAAGCTTTCTCTAGGTGCAAGAATTTGTTGGCAAAGTTTTCAGTCCAAGCTGATAAACGAGGCTTCATGAAGATGAGTGACCGAGGAAGCACTCATTACAAGCCCCCTTGCTTGGTGAAAATAAAACCAATTTCCAAGTTCCTATGGGAGGAGGAGAGTTGAATACATCCTTGACTGTCGTTGAAAAATAAGGAAGAGTCTCTCTCAAGGAATCATGATCTAGATAGGGGGTGGCCAATAGTAAATCTTTTCAGGATTTGTTGTTCCTACAGTTGGGTGGAAACAAACACCCTTCTCAACGGTTTCTTCACGATATGGTTTCTTGATAAGTATTCTTATACTATGTGTACTAGAATGGAAATGATGGTTGAAAGTCTATGGATATGACTAAAATTTACATTGTTTGATTTATCATTAGAAATTCTTACTATTTTTATTTGAGCCTCTTTATTTGCATGGTTTCTAGTTTCCTCTGCTTAGCTAAGGGTTTTCAGATGAATTTAAGAATAAGTTTACAATTTTTGTACTTGTTGGAAAAGCCTTAGGGAAATCTTCCTAAGGAATGATTTTGTAATATAAGAGTCGGGGAAGACTTCCCTGGAACACCTCGGTCATGTCAACCCCTCCATTCACCTTTGCAGGTCACTAAGTTCGAGCTTTGTGGAAGGAGGGATCCTCCTTCAAACCCTTCGTTGGTGTGACTGAGGGCTCATGTCCACGACCCTAACCAAATCATGGCTAAGAGTTGAGCGTGCATCCCCAAGAATTGTCAGAGGATCCATATGACCAGGACCTTGGAACCCTTCGCTAGGTCAAAAAGGAGCTACGCTACTTTGGCTTCAGAAATATGGGAGTTCGAATCTCCAGGATGCTATGACTTTACTACCTTCAAATTAAACCGAAGGCAACCTACTGGTGCGGTTACTGATGAGGTTGATCGACATATGACCATCTCCTTAACTGTGACTATGGGATCTATCTCATCATTAAACCCTAAACCACTTCCTGGTTGTGAAGTGATGAGAATCGTAGATCCGAGGACATTCGGGATATTCCCTTATCGTTGGACCTACGTTGTGTTTAGTCCAACATTGACCACTCCAGGTGAAAAGGAGTGTTAAGCGGGTGGAACTCCTGAATGCCAAATTCTCAAAGTGATGATAATTCTAGATCTGAGGATTCTTCGAGATATCCCATGACAATTAGATCTACATCACAATCATTCTCACATTGATCAATCTGGGAGAAAGGGAGTGTTAAGAAGGCAGAACCCCCAAATGCTGAAGTTGTGAAGCGACGAGAATCGTCGATCCGAGGATGCCTTGGGATCCCTCTTGACCATTGGACCTAGATTGTGGTCAACTCGATGTTGACCACTCTATGAGTAAAAAGGAAATTATACCGTAGAACCCCCAAACGTCGAAGTTGCATAGCAACGGAGGCCATAGATATATGTATCTACGTGGACCCATCTCAATCGTGGGATATAAGGGGTATTGGGAGGCTATTGGCAGGAGTTTGTACTTCGGAGGTCCGAGAGATTTCACAGGTAGGAGAAGATAGAAACTCATGAAGGTTGTCACTTCAGAGTGACGTGGCACGATGATGTCACCTAGGGTGACGTGGACCCATGTTCGACATGCCATCGATTTCCTTTCCATGTATCATCCTCGTGGAACATACTCGCCTGGCCTAATAGCGGGTGGCGTACCCAGGACATTGGGAGTTTGGGACTTTGGGAAAGTTGGGAAAGTAGAACACTGGGGTTAACCGAACGAAGACCTAGACCTACCTGTCCCTGCCCCTACATTTAATGTGCCATCACGTGTAAGGGTGGAACCTTTAGGAGTCTAAGGTTTCAAAACTCCGGAGGCTTGGGTGTAGTATCATAGATAATATGAAAGGGCCAAAGGTGAGAGCCACATGGAAGGATTTTGAGGTTTCGGGACTCCGAAGGATATGCACATAAAAATAAAAAGGGGTGTTCAGTGTTGAAGCGCTGAACACCGAATTCCCTTAAGTGTAGGAGCATTGGGGAACTCCAGAACTTCATAGAACTTGGGATGGTACGAATGAGACAGACCCACATGAGTGCCACATGGCCCTTGACCAAGAACGCCCGAAGAGATTTGGAAGGGCATAAATCCCAATCCAGAGCTCAGATTCAAGTAGGGTAGAAGTTGTTAGATAAATATTGATGAGAAGAAGAGGACAACGATCCAGGGGGGAGGATTCGAGATGATTAAGGAAAATGAAATTTTGATGCCCCATCCCTAAAAAGGGTACTTAGGGGTTAGGTGTGTTAAAAAGTGGTATCAGAGCAGGAAACAACACTTGGCCTGCTTGGGCTCATGAATGAGTCACATAAAAATCTTGTTAGATAAATTTTAAGGGGTAACACCCTATCTTACCCCATTCATAAGAAACTTATCTAAACCACTGATGAAGAGAGGAATGAAACTTTCTGATGTTTTTATATGTTTGAAAATATGAATTGTGTGTTGTTCATAAAGTAGTAGATAATTAACTAACAAAAAATGTTTTATCAACACTCAATTAGTAAGTGGACAGAAGGAAAATACAACTTAAAGGATGGTGACACACCATGAGTTGGGGGAAATATCCCACGATAGAGAAAACGAATATGATGAGAGGAGGGTAGTGGAAACCCCTCTAGATTTGGATGAAACTATAAGAATCCTTATGGCGGAATTATAGAGTTGTAAGACTGACAACGAAAGGTTGATAAAAGAACAAGAAAAAAAAACTAAAATTAATGTAGTCCTATTGTAAAGCCTATCATATATACAAAGGAAAATGCAACATGGACCAGCAACTAGTCATGTGGAAATCATACTAATAAAACTTAGATTCCACCTGAGATACAAAAGCATGGTCCTGAAAGTGGCCACACAAGGAGGAGAACCTCAAATAAGGCCCAACATGGAGCCAAGAGACACTCAATGGAAGAATCCTCTAGTGAGGAAACTGACAACTCCAAGGAATCTTCTAGTAGAAAAACTAGTTCACATCCCCATAGATGAAGAAAGAACATGAAACATTCCAAGAACCATGATCCTGAAGAGTTTAAGAAATCCAAACCACCCACTTTCGATGGAGAAATAAAAAGGGGGAAGAAGCAAAATTTTGGCTACTAGGCTTGAAGAAGTACTTCATAGTCCATGACTACTCTAAAAACATAAAGGCTTGAATAACCATTTTCAACCTGAATGGAAAGGCTTCCATTTGGTTGGAGGACCTTAGGAATGTGAAAGGAATCCATGAGAAGGAATTTTCATGGAAACAATTCAAGAAGTAATTCAAGAATAAGTATCTTTCATAAAAATACTTTGATGAAAAGACCAAGGAGTTCTATTAACTCAAACTAGGGAAACTCACAATAGATGAATATATCAACAAATTTCTTGAGATGATAAGATATGTGCCCTACATAAAGGATGAAAAGATAAAGATGCAATGATTTATTAGTGTATTTCCTCAGTCCTTCCAAAACATAATTGAATTTTATGAACCCAAGACCTTAGAAGATACTACCCGGAAGGCAAGGTATTGTTATGAGCAATTCAAGAATAAGATAGAACCTCATGAGGATTGGAAGAAAAAAAGTAATTTAGGATTCAAGAAGAATGGGTTTAAACCCTCAATATTTAAGAACCATGGGAAAATTTCTAAGCTAACCCTTCCTACTAAAATTTTATATCAACAGAATTCCCCATCTCAAAGTGGTAATAAACCCTTTGGAATAGCCCCGAGAAAGACTGATAACACAAAGAGAGAACCCTTGAAATGTTGGGGTTATGGAGAATAACATTTGCTGAGGGACTTTCCACATAGGAAATAGGACAATAGGAGGGTCTACAACATCCAAGAGGCTACCACAGTCCGTGATGTGGCTAGGATCATGCCACAAATTTATGCAGCCTTGGATAATAGACAATTTGAACACTAAGCTTCAGTGGTGGATATGGAAGGTATGATTTCCAACCATCTAGTTTCCATTTTAATTGACCCTGGTTCTAATATAAGTTATGTTTCCCCTCAAACTATTGTGTAATGTAAATTGCAACAAGTAAAACATGTTAAATCAGGGCTGGTACAACTAGCCATTAGAACCAAAAGAAAGCTAACATAGGTCATACCAGCATGCCAATTCATTATGAATGGATTACCCACCCAAGCAACCCTAAACGTGCTCCCTTTAGGATCCTATGACCTACTAATTAGCATGGAATGGTTGGTTTCCCATAAGACCAAGTTGGATTGTTAAACTTTGGAGTGTAAAGATGAAGAAGGGAGAAAAATGACCCTACAAGGGATTCAAAAGCTTGTCTCAGTGAGACAAATATCAACCCTTCAAGTGAAGAAATATTGTAGAAAAGGATATCCTATGTATGTGATACAAGTGTTGAACTATGTTGAGAACAATAAACCAATCCTAGAGGACCATCCCATATTAAGAGAGAATAAATATGTGTTTCCAAAAGAGGTACAAGGTCTACCTCCAAGAAGAGATATTGAATTTTCAATAGAACTTGTATCAGGAGCGGTGCTAGTGTCTAGAACACCCTAAAGAATGAGTACACCGGAGCTAGTTGAGATCAAACTACAACTAAAGGAGATGTTGGAAAAATTCTACATTCAGCCTAGTGTGTCCCTATGGGGAGCACCAACCTTATTTTTGAAAAAGAAGGATGACACACTCAGGTTTTGCATAACTATAGACAACTCAATAAGATGACTATAAGTATAACTATCCCTTTACAAGGATTGATGACTTGTTTGACCAATTAAGGGGTGCTACAATTTTATCCAAGAATGACTTGCGTTATGGATACCATCAATTCTGAATTAAGGATGAATACATCCACAAAATATCCTTTAGGACTAGATATGGGCACTATGAATTTGTGGTGGTGCCATTTGGGATTACCAATGCACCAACAACTTTTATGTGTTTAATGAATAATGTATTCAGTAAGTTCCTGGATAGATTTGTGTTGATTTTCATTGATGATATCCTAATCTATTCTAAGAGTAGGGAAGAACATTAAGAACATCTCAAGTTAGTGCTTCAAGTGCTAAGAGAACATCACCTCTATGCTAAGTTTAGTAAGTGTGACTTTTTCCAAAAACAAGTCCATTACTGAGGCCATGTTATTTCTGAAGAAGGAGTGAAAATTGATCATGAAAAATCAAAATCCATTATGGATTTCCCTACCCCAAAGGATGTATATGATATCATATCCTTTATGGGCCTAGAAGGAAACTATATAAGGTTCATAAAATGATTTTCCAATATTGGTTGTCCAGTCACCTCCCCTAAGAAAAAGGGGGTTAAATTCATTTGGACATTAGAATGTGAATAGAGATTCCAACAATTGAAATGCCTTCTAACCAATGAACCTATGCTAAATATTGTAGACCCAAACAAGGACTTCATTGTGTGTATAGATTCCTGCAAGGGCTCGGATGAGTCCTTATGAAGGAAGGACATGTGATTTTCTACGAATCCAGAAAATTGAATGAGCATGAGATCAATTATGTGACCCACGATTTGGAATTGGATGCCATAGTAAATGCTTTAAAAATGTGGAGGAATTACCTCCTAGGTAGAATATTTGTATTGATGACAGACCATAGTGGGTTGAGATATTTGTTTGGTCAACCAAAAATCATTGTTAGTCAATCTAGATGGATGGCTCTCCTTAGTGAGTTTGATTTTAAGATCAAACATATCAAAGGAAAAGAGAATAGGGTGGTTGATTCCCTTAACAGAAGTATGAAAGTGATTCACTTGGAATCTATAAGAACCTATGAATCAGACGTCAAGGAGAGAGTAAGAAGTGCACAAGAAACAAATGCATTTTTCAAGACTGTGAAATCATACTTAGATCAAGACCCCACATGGATGAAGTATGCGGGCTATCAATTGTTGAATGATGGCCTGCTAACCTACAAAGGTAGGTTGTATATTCCAAATTGTGACAACTTGAAGAGGTTCATAATGGATGAAATGCACAAAATACCATATACCAAACATCCTGGTTATCTGAAAATGATCAAAATCACTAGGAAAATGGCCCAGACTGAAAAAGGACATAGCTCATTACTTAGCTAAATGTCTAGAATGTCAACAAGTTAAGGCAGAGAACCGACATCCAACAGGGCTTTCACAACCCCTACCAATCCTAGAATGGAAATGCAAAACCATCTCCATGGATTTTATTGTAGGGTTAGAGAAATCAACCGAACAAAATGACGCCATCATGGTAGTTGTGGACAAATTGAGAAAGGTTTCTCACTTTATTCCCGTCAAATAAACTTACAAGGAAACAGATATTGCCAGTATTTTCATTAAGGAAATATTTAGACTACATGGCATGCCTAAGGAAATCATATCCAACCGAGATACAAAATTTACTTCAAACTTTTGGAAATCTTTGTTTGTTTGTTTTGAGACTAAATTTCTATTTAGTACGTCCTATCACCCTCAAACTGATTGGAAGGCAGAGAGGGTAAACCAAGTGTTAGAGGACATTTTAAGGATGCATGTAATTCATCAATCTAAGAAGTGGGAATACTACCTACCATTGGTAGATTTTTCTTATAACAATTTCTATCAAGAGTCATTGAATATGAGCCATTTTGAGGCCCTCTGTGGTAGACAATGCAAGATTCTAATCAGCTGGAATAACCCGGTAGAAAAAATTATGGTCGGGCTAGATATGCTAAAGGAAATGGAACAACAAGTAGTTCCAATAAAACATAATCTAAAAATAACTTAGGATAGACAGAAAAGCTATGCAGACAGAAAAATGACTTCTCAAGGGTTCAAAGCAGGGGATCATGTGTATCTCTAAGTTAGGCCTAGAAAAATTTCCTTGAGAATGGGAGCTTGTGCCAAGATGGCACCTCGGTATTGTGGGCCCTTTGAAATTTTGGATAAAGTGGGACATATAGCTTATATACTAGAACTTCCTCCCACAGTTAAGACACACAGTTTTTTCCATGTTTCGTTTTTGAAGAAATATGTACATGATTATAATAATATAATTGATTGGTCTATGATTCAGGTGGAACCATAGGGAGAATTCCTACCATAACCAAAATGAATAATAGATAGGAAGGAAATCCCACTCAAGAACAAAACCATTGCACAGTTCAAGGTGTAATGGAAACACTTTGGTCTAGATGAAGCTACATGGGAAATGGAGGATGCCATGAAACATGCATACCTATTTTTGTTTACTTCTGTACATACAGAGCACATCGACAAGTAGAACATCGAGGACAATTTTCCTTTAAGGGGAGGGGATTGTAACACCCCTGTTTCCCCCAGGTTGTAAATATAACTAAAACTTTCCAAAATACTATGGGCAGACTCAATATGTGTGGATGGTGGAATTGATTAACCTTTTTGCTATAAAAATCCAATGTATGTATTTATGTTATTAAATAAAATGAATAGTGTTTCATAATTGTTGAAGGGGTTTTCCAAGGTAGATCATGATGCTATGAGAGAGATGATGAGGGGAACCATCAATGGTTGATATGAATCCCACTAGACCAGTGCCTTACTGGATTTAAATTACTTAGACCCAGAACAATCCTCTAACCCATAAGTAAGTTACCAGTCAAGCTGGTAGTTGGGAAGTCCTCCTCAAGATTTAATGAGGAGATGGGAAGAGTACCCATATGAAAGACTCCCTGACTTGACCATGAACTAGGGATTCAGACACATGCAATCTTTCTAAGGAACACAAGAAAAGAAGGAAAATTGTGGGCAGAGGGGACTGGTGAAGAAGATGGTTCGAGAGCGTAATCTTCCAAAGAGAGAAGAGTGTGTGCATCTCTCGGGTTCTAAGGAGAACTGAACAACAAGATTTCTTTGGGTGCAATATTTTGTTGGCAACATTTTCAATCCAACATGATAAACAGGGCTGCAGGAAGATGAGTTATTGAGGAAGCACTCATTGCAGGTGCCCTTGCTTGGTGGAAAAAAAAAACAATTGCCAAGTTCTTGTGGGAGGAGGGGAGTGGCCTCCATCCATGGCTGTCGTTGAACAAGAAGGAAGAGTCTATCTCAAAGCATCATGATCTAGCTAGGGGCTGGCCAACAATAAATACGTTTAGGAGTTGTTGTGCCTATGGTTGGGTGGAAACAAGCACCCCTCTCATCAGTTGCTTCACGATCTAGTTTCTTGATAAGTATTCTTATACTCTTTGTACTAGAATGGAAATGATGGTTGAAAGTCTGTGTATATGACTAAAATTTACATTGTTTGATTTATCATTAGAAATGCTTATTGTTTTTCTGTGAGACTCTGTATTTGCATGATTTATGGTTGCCTCTGCTTAGCAACTGGAGAACTAATAGGCAAGGGTTTTCAGATGAATTTAAGAATAAGTTTATGATTTTTGTACTTGTTGGAAAACCCTTAGGGAAATATTCCCAAGGAATGATTTTGTAATATAAGAGTTAGGGAAGACTTCATTGGAACACCTCGGTCATGTCAACCCCTCCATTCACCTTTGCAGGTCACTAAGTTTGAGCCCTATGGAAGGAGGGTGCCTCCTTCAAACCCTTCGTCAGTGTGACCGAGGGTTCATGTCCATGACCCTAACCAAATCAATGCTTATAGTTGAGTGCACAACATCGAGATTTGTCATAAGATCCATATGACCAAGACCTTGGAACCCTTCGCTTGGTCTGAAAGGAGCTAAGATACTTTTTCTTTGGAACTTCAGGAGTTCAGAGCTCCAGGATGCTATAACTTTACTAAATACAAACGAAGGCAACCTGCTGGTGTGGTTACTGACGAGGTTGATCAACATCTGGCGGTTTTCTTAACCGTGACCATGGGATATATCCCATCGTTAAACCCTGAACCACTTCCCAATTGTGAAGTGATGAGAACCGTGGATCTGAGGACATTTAGGATCTTCCCTGACAGTTGGATATATGTCGTGGTTAGTCTAGCATTGATCACTTTGGGTGAAAAGGAGTTTTAAGTGGGTGGAACTCCCAAATGTTGATATTGCCAAGTGACAAGAATCGTAGATCTAGGGATGCTTTGAGATCTCCCATGACCATTGGATCTACGCCGATGTCATTCTGACGTTGACCACTCTAGGAGAAAGGGAGTGTTAAACAGGTAGAAACCCCAAACGTCGAAGTCACGAATGACGAGGACCGTCAACCCAAGGATGCATCGGGATCCCTTTTGACCATTGGACCTAGACTATGGCCAGCCTGACGTTGACCACTCCAGGAGTAAAGAGGAAATTACACCGTAGAACCCCCAAACGCCAAATTTGTGAAGAAACCGAGGTCGTAGATCTATGGATCTATGTGGACCCATCTTGGCCATGGGATATAAGGGGTATTGGGAGGTTGTTGGCGATAGTTTGGACTTAGAATATCTGGGATATTTCACAGGTAGGAGAAGCTAGAAACTCCTGGAGGCTGTCAGGCTAGAGTGATGTGGAACAATGACGTCACCTAGGATGACATGGACCCATGTTCGTCATGTCATGTGTCACCTTGATTTGTGCTTTCTATAGGTCTTATATGCCCATTAGAACATGACACATGCCACCCATTGATGGGGCCATGTGTCATCTATGCCTTGTTGCGTGTCATCCACCTCATACATACTCGCTTGGCCTAATAGTGGGTGGAGTACCCGTGACACTGGGAGTTCGGGACTTCTGGAAAGTTGGGAAAATGGACCGCTGGGGTTAACCAGCCGAAGATCCAAACCTACTTGTCCCTGCCCCTACATTTAATGCACCATCACGTGTAAGGTTGGACCCTTCGGGAGTTTGGGGTTTCATAACTCTAGAGGCTTGGGTGTAGTATCTTAGATAAGCCGAAAGGGATGAAGGTTGCAACCACATGGCGGGATTTCAGGGTTTCGACACTCTGGAGGATATACACGTAGAAAGAAAAATGGACATTCAATGTTGAAGCACCAAACGCCGAATTCCCTTAATCCTATGTGTTAAACGAGGACAAAGTTTCGTCATTGGATTTAACAATGGGTGGATTTCCACCATAGATGTAGGAGCACTTGGGAACTCCAAGAATTTGGGGAAATTGGGATGGTACGAATTAGACGGACCCACATGGGCACTGTTATCACTCTGTAAACTCCCAGAGGTTTGTCCAGGGAAGAATAAATTTAACAGAGGTAACTTATCCAACCACTTTGAAACTGGGATCTAGCGCTGCCAGTTTTAGAGAGGGATCTCTCTGTAAGATTTAGATATGTATGGGTTTTAAATATTAGGCTAGTTAAATTAAAATAAGTGTGTTGTTTTGTTTTATAAAGATGGCTGCAAAATTTCTTTACACATCCATTAGGCTATGGGGTCTGTGTTAAGAATTGAGATCAGATACATATTTTATTAGTCTTCTTCACAGGGAAATATAATGAAAATGTTGTATCTTTTAGAATTAAAGTGATGAAAGACAGGAAAATGTGAGATAGTCAATCACAATAAAGAAGCATTTAAGAATTTCTTTATTACAATATCAGAAGAATAACATTCAGATCTTTAAAATCTAGAAACAGAGTATTCGAGATAAATTCTACACTTAAACTTATTTTAAATGATCAGAGACAGAAAACATAATGATAACGAAGTAAGATAAACATTTAACAAAGAGAAGTAAACATCACCAACATCAACATGCGTGAATCCTGTGAATCATCCTTTTTATTACTGGTAGATCTCTTCAAAAGATTATAGATACAACTCTCTTGGGCGTAAAAATCAACCCTCAATACTTCGAAGTCTGAAGTATTGATAGAAAAATTACATCTGATCATGTGATTAATTATCAGGATATGGTGGAGAGAAAATCTAACTAACTAGATTACATATTACAAAAAAGTAGGAATGCTAAATGATCCTCTCGAATATTTGGTGTTGATTCCGAGGAAGGTGGTTGGTGATTCATCTTTGAATTGACTATGACTATTCTTCATGCTGACTCGGATGTAGACATCATCTTTACTCGATCAAAGCACACAGGTCTTCCCATCTCTTTTGACTAGGGATGGTAACCTTGAGTAATCTTCTGTAAGTTTCATCCATCACTGTGTACTTAGCAAAGGTTGTCTTGGTGATGAATATGTATTTTATCTCGTGTTGAATGCTCAGGTCCAACTACAGAGTCTCCAAGAATTCTTTGCCAGTAATGTTTCCCTATATCCCAACAAACTTACAACCATATTTTTCCACTGCTAGGATATTTTGCTAGTAGTCTAAGAGAGTAATCAGCTTGTCATTTATCACTAATAATCCTGGAAGCCCTTTCTTGTGCAGTGAGTTGACCTTGTTAAAGAATCTATGCACACCAATATCCATGTTTTGAGCTTTATCTTCTAATTGCAACATCAATCCTTTATTGGTCAAAACCTTCTTGACCTCAAGGATTGTCTATGTTCTGTCCTCAATTTCCAATGCTTCCAACTCTTCTTTAGTCATTGAATTCAAAATCCTAATGATTTATGTGGCCTTGGTAGGCATTTCGCACAATTCTCCATTTATCTTGTCGATGGCTTGCCTGGCTCTTTGCACTAGCTCGTGTTTCTCAAACACAATCTGTATCAGGGGAAAAATCTCCATCATTGATTGGCAGATGTCCATGCAAATATTTTCGTTGGCCTCTGAAAGTGTTTTGGCCATGACTGTCTCCTTCTACAGCTTCTGAAGTTCTTGCTTGAGCCTCTGTGACTTGTGCATTTATGTATTGTAGCTAGATTGAAATGTGGACTTCAGCTTTTGGAGGTTATTAATCTCTTCTTACAGTCTTTTGATTTCTTGTCCTTGCAGAGACATGTCTTCCATTGACTTTGCCAACTTTTCTGATGCATCTAGAGCTATCACTAGGATAGCTGATGGGATTTCTATTGTTCTGCCTATTGTTGTTGAACTGACTCATGTGAGAGGAACTACTTGTAGTGGGATGACAATCACTGGCACACTTTTATCTTTTTCTTTGACCAGTTTCTTTAGCTCAACCTCCATCTCCTTGATTTGTGTGTTCTACTCCATGATAAGTTTTAACATTTCCTCTTTGTGGCCTTCAGTATTGACCATTTCCTTTTTCTGTGGGTCTTCTGTGGTAGGGATTTTCAACTGTTTGCTTAAGGATGCTATATCAACATTCTTATTCTTTAGTAATTCTTCTTATTCTTTAGTAATTCTTCTGCTACTTTGACATTGGATGGATCATATCCAATTTTGAGTACCAGTTCCTCCAAATATTTATCTTGTTAGATTTTGCTAAAGAAGACACTTTCTCTAGCTTTAGCTGAGTCTGGACATTGTTTAAGGAAACATGCAACTTTTTTGCAGTCATGGAGGTGTTTTCCAGAGTGGAGAAAATCATCTCCCCAGTCCATCTGTGCACATCCATTTGGTCGGCTGGATGCACTTCTTTGACATCAAACTCAAATGTTGAACTTTTATAATAAGAAATCACCTTAGGATGAGGTACCTGTGTTTGCAGGAATGACATGTGCATCCTTCCTTTCTCTGTATCAAAGGAAGAGAGCAACCTATGTTGTGTTGCAGAAGTTTGTTTCGAGAATTGTGCATAGGTATTGTTGGTCAACAGTTCATTATTATTTTTTATCAGGTTATACTTTTCAAAGATGTTGAGTCCTGCGGGATCTTGTGAGGATTTGGTTGACAGTGTGATGTCTTTTTGTTTCCTGGATGAAGAAGTGGACATCATTTGTTGACTTCCTGAGAAAAGTGGTCAATGTTCTCCCTCCATTACTGTGGTGGACTGAGTTTCTTCTCCTCCAGACCTATCAGGTGTATGACTGGTCTTGGGTCTTTTCCTGTAAACTTGGAAGTCCTTTGCTGAGACTTCTATGACTGAGGGATATACTTCTTTCCTGATCCTCTTCTCTACTGGTACCTGTGGGGTAAAATTTTGTGAAATGTTGGCAGGAGTTTTCAATGTCAGTCAGAGTGTTTTCCTCCCATTCTGTCTGGTTCATGTATCTTTCTATCTCTAGTTTAGGCACATGAGCATAGGGGGTAATTTTGTTCTTCAATCTAGTTTCTGCAATGATACCACGGAGATCATAGTGCCATGGGAAAATTTTCTTGAACTTCATCTCTTGTAACAACTTGTTTGCTTCTTCTCCTGCATCTCTTCTGTTGAAAATGAAGGAACCTATCTGAACTTTGATCTTGAGCTAATGTTTCTTCTTGAAAGCCACAAAATGAATTCCATCTGAATTGATCATCTATATATTCCAGACTGAATATTCTGATAGGAAAATACTTGGGAAGCTTGTAAGGTGGTAGTTCATAGTCGTAGACCCTGATTTCCATGTGATCCTGGTAGAGGTACCAGTCACCTGTTTTAGCTAGGTCTGATAGATGTAGGATCCTCTAAATTTCCTCATTTATCCTTGGCTATGTTCTTACACTCAGCATACTTACCACTGGATGGTAAAATAAATCAACGAACTGCTTGAAATTGAACTCACATGAGTTCTTTCTCATTAATGATTTCCATGATGTCACAGGTTGTACGTTTTTGTCTGAGTCTACCTTTTGCATGGAGAGGGAGAAATTATCTACTTCGAAAAAGATGAAAAAATATACCAAAATCGAAGAATACCTAAACATGCCCTCCATGGAGAATTTGAAGAGTTGTTCATGGATGTTTTCAACCAGAAACTGGTTGTAGTTGAACTACGAAGTGGCCTTTTCCTCAGTGGAGAAAATGGATAAAAAACCCATAATGGGCTTGTCTACCCATTCGTCTAAATAGTATCCTAGTAGGAATCACAAGGAAGAAATGATTTGGTTACCTTTCATAGAGAATATGGAGGAATGGTAGGGGGAATTATTTTTGGGTAACTGGGCATTTTCAGAGAGGAAGAGTTCGAAGATTTGAGCTCTCCGTGGGAAAAACAACTTTTGGTACATCTCGGTCAGAATTTCAATGGAAAATGGGGAAAGGGAGTCGGCTCTGGGTATCTGCATTATCTAGTCTATTGTTTCTTGGGTAATGGTGAAAAGAGTTTCACCAAATGATGAAACAATGGCTCTTTGGCTATGGAGATAATGTGCCTAGCATTTTAGAGCGAACTAGGGGAAATGGTATGTCTGAGGGAAGAGGTATAGTGGGAGATTGGAATCCCAGAGTCCAATCTCGTCGCTCTGGTCAAGAAAAATGTCTTTGATCTAGAAATGCAATTCGAAGAAGTCAAATTCACATTTTGGCTTTGTAATTAAGTAGTCTACATCAGCCAGTGGTATTCGATCTAGGTCGACAAGAGGAGGGAGGAAACAATTCTCTTCGATCTCTGAACATTTGGATTTGGGTGCCATTTATCTGGCTGATACCTTCAAAACTGAAAAAGGGTGTTAACTGTGTTTACCAGACGTTAATGGCGTTCATTAACTGTAGAGAACGGGGGAAGTTGGCTTCTACTGTGTCTAGATTGTAAATAGTGCAACAATGGTGAAAAAATGGGATTAAGTGGATGAAAGGGTGTCTGCTAGGGAGCGGATGGCGACTCAGTGGGTTAACGGTCATGGTTGACCGCATTGATTGGCCAATGGGCATATCAGGAGTGAGGTGGAGGGTAATGAGTGGGTAATGAGTATATGGAGGTGACATGGAGGGTAGTGAGTGGATAACAGGTGGACGATATGTGACTGACAATAGGTGAGTGGAGGGTGATGTGTCAGTAGAGTAGTGGAGCATGATGTATGGATGAAGGAAGTGGAGTGTCACGTCAGAGTGCGGAGGTGGTATGAGCAAGTGGTTTGGTGGTTTACTCGAGCGGGTAGGCGATAAGTGGTAAAGGTCAAGGGGGTTCGAGTTAACAAGATTGCACCATGTTATGAGGGGCCCGCTCGGGAATACCACCAACTCGGATTACCCCCACCGTTAAAGGTAGAATGGTTTGGGGGGTCCAATATCCTCTACCTGTTGTAGATCTGAGCAAGCGCTAATGGAACGTTGAGATTGGCACACCTTTTAGCGCAAAGTGCCAAACATAATATATCACCACAAAACTTAGGATAAAATTTTTTATGGGTTTTTCGCTGCTCCCCTTCCTTCATTTTTGTCACCAAGGGGTCAAAATACAACATTTTTAACTCAAATCAAATAATTTAACAAAATTTACATTTATTTTTTGAAATGCAATCATACTAACCTATATCCTACTCTAATCACCTAGCAAAATTAACCCAGATTAGACTGTTGGGATAAAAAATTACTCTAACCTAGGACATTTGACCAAGTTTAAACTGTTTGATCAAACTTATTCACTAACCTATCTAACTTGTCTAAGATTAGACTGTTTAGCCAAGTTTATTCACTAACCTATCTACATAAATTCAAAGGACTTGACCATGATTAAACAGTATGAATCAAGCCATTCTTATTGCATGGGGTTTTATCATTTTTCATTTTCATACCCTCTTTTATTCTTTTCTATTTTTCATTATTTTATTTCTTTTTCCTTTTTTCTTTTATTTCTCTTTTTCTTTCTTTACTTTTCTTTTCTTTTTATTTTCTTTTCCTTTTGTAAATCATTTTTTTTTGTAAATAATTTGCAGGATAAAATATTATTTACAACAAAAATACAACCAAAGAGAGAGATTTCTAGTCACCAGTTGATCCTATGAAACATAGGGTTATAACAATTTCTCCACCTGGAGATGGTTCTCTCCTTGTGAGGTGCCAAGAACCTGCTACCTGATGTTTTGAAAATTTCTCTCTAGTGCTTCTTCTGTAACTTGATTTGTTTTATTTTGACAATAAATCTGGTGATACTATTCAATGTCTTAGGGCCTTCTCTTTGGGCTTCAACCACTTTATCAACAACACCCACACAGAACATGAAAAACAAAAATGGTTTGTACAATGAGGTCAATGGTTAAAAATCTTTATTCTGGTGGTACATAATGCTTGAGCATATTTCCATTGATAGGTCCTCCTGGCAGATATGCTCCTTCACTTTCCTTGAGTAAGGATGTGTTTCTCCCTCTATAAGCTTGGATGATGTAAGGGCCTTTCCACAGATTTTCAAACTTCCCATGCTTTCCCTTGTCTTCATTTATGGAATCCCACTTCAGTACCAAATCACCCAAATCAAAATAATCCTCTTTAGTTATTTTGTCATAAATCTTCTTGATGCTTTCTTGCATTACCTATGTCTGGTTATACACCTCCTCTCTGGACTATTGGAGTTGGATCATTTGATTGATTCTCCTCTGCATATCATTGGGATTTTCCTGCACTTCTTGCAACAACTTCATAACAAGAACGCCCAAAGAGGTGGGGAAAACAACATCAATTCCATATACCAATTGATATGGGGACATACCAATTGATCTTTTTGTGGTCAGTCTGTCATCCCAGAGTGCATGAACCAACTTTTTATGAAAATATTTCTTATTCTCCTGCAACATCTTCTTTATGATATTAACCAAAATTTTATTTGAGGACTTAGCTAACCCATTTCCCTGATGGTAATAGGCAATACAGTGTCCCAAAATATTTTGGTACTTGCTGCAAAATTCTATTAGCTTCTTTGATCTAAAAGTTGTTGCGTTATCAGTTATGATTTTCCTAGGGCATCCAAAGCAAGACATCATATTAGTTTCCATGAATTTAATAATGAAATATTCAGTGGCTTGCCTGCAGGGTACAGCTTCAATCCACTTTGTGAAGTAGTTTGTAGCTGTGAGGATCCACCTATGATGGCCTGAAGAGGGTGGATGAATTTCACCAATAAATTCCAAACCCCATTGCTAGAATGGAGCTTCCATAGAAATAGGTTTCAAGGGTAAAGGAAAAAGTTTCCTTTTTCCTTCAAAGAATTGGCACTTGTGACATGAGGTTACCTTTTTATGCACATCTGCAAACAAGGTGGGCTAGTAAAATCCAGCTTTGAGAATCTTGTTAGCAGTGGTTTTCTAGCTTAGATGCCCGCCACAATCTCTTTCATGGAAATACTGCAATGCCTTTTCATCTTCATCCTTTAATAAATAATTAATAAAAATACCTCCAGTATCTTTCCAGTATAGATTTCCATCTAGAATACAATATTTCAATGTTTTTAGTTTTAAGAATCTAGCTTTAGTCTTAGTTAGACCAGGAGGAGCTTGTAAATTATGCAAGACAAAGATGAGGTCTTCTTACCATGGATAATTTGAGAATACCTCCTTGACATGTGGATTCGCTTGATCTTCCTGCTCATCAACTGCAGCTAAATTTTTTATATCTCAAGCATGAAAATTGGATTTGGCCATCAATTTTCCCAAACCCTGTCCCTTGATCAATTTAGTGGATTATATTTCTATATCATATTCCAGAATAACAACAATCCACTTCCCTCTCCTACCATCAGGGTTATCCTGAGTCATGATATCCTTCACCACTGCATTTGGAGAATAAGCATTAGTATGACTATGGAGAATGTAAACTCTAAAATATTTTATTTCTTTTACCAGGGAAAAAGCCTGTTTCTCCATTATATTGTAGTTTAGTGCAACATCTCTCAATGACTTGCTGAAAAAGGCTATGGGATGTTCATTCCCTTCACTATTTTTCTACAATAAAACTGTTGCAATAGTGCATTCAGATGCAAAAGAGAACAAATAGAAATCCTTAGTGTAATCTAGACTGACCAATACAAGGGCTTGTGTAAGTGCATGTTTTACCTACTCAAAGGACTATTTGGATTCAATGTTCCATTTTATTTTGGTATCTTTTTTCAGCATATTTGTAATGTTCCTGAGGAGTTCTGCCAAATTGGTTATGAATCTTCTCAGAAAAATTATTTTCCCTATGAAGGATTGCAATTCTTTAATGTTCCTAGGATGATCCAACTTTTGGATGGCTACGATTTTGTTGGGGTACATTTTGATTCCATTTTTAGATATTATATGCCCTAGCAATTTGCCTTCTTCTAAACCAAAAAGAGTTTTCTTGGGATTCAATGAAATCCCAAACTTCTTGCACTTCTCAAACACTCGTCTGAGGTATTTCAAATGTTCCTCATCTGATTTTGAGTAGACAGTAACATCGTCCAAATATATGACTATAAACCTACCAAGCTCATCCACAAAGGCAATGTCCATTTCTCTTTGAAAGGTGGCGCCCACATTCATCAAACCAAAGGGCATTTTCACATACATGAAGGTGCCCCAGGGTGTGGTGAATGTTTTCTTCTCTTGGTCATCCGGGTGGACAAGAACTTGGTTATAGCTAGAAAAACCATCTAGCAAAGAGATCCTATTGGCTCCAACTAATTTCTGTAAGATGTGATCCATTTTAGGAAGAGGTTATTTGTCTTTGAGGGAGACTTTGCTGAGATTCCAGAAATTAATGCAGTGCCTGATTTCTCCAGTTTTCTTTCTAGTAGGAACAAGATTATAAACCCATTTTGAAAATATTAGAGGAATTATTATTTTTGCATCATACATCTTTTTAATCTCTTTTTCTATCAAGGGCAGTAACTTTGGATTGATTCTCCTAAGTTTCTGCCTGAAAGGCTTATGTTCTTCTTTTCTTTGGATTTTATGTTGTATGATATTGGTATCATAAGACTTCAAATCTTCATAACTCCAAGAAAAGACATCTACAAATTCCTTGCACATATCAATATATTTATGTTTTTGCTCTTGAGGTAAAGATTTGGATAGCTTGATCATTTTCGGATTTTCCTCTGTTCCTATATTACATTCCTCGACCTCTCTCCCAGTGGGTTATATTTTTGGATTTTTTGCTACATCGTTAAAATCAAACAAGTTTTCTAAAGGAACTATACCTCTAGGTAAAATGTTATTCTTTAATTGTAAAATGTCCGAGTCTTCATTTTTTCATTTATTTCATCTGAATCTACTTTATTTACACTATCATTTTCTATGTCTTGTTTATTTACACTATCATTTTCTAAGTATGATTTATTTACACCATCATCATCGTTATCTAAATCAATATTTTTACACTCAAAATTATTTTTAGACTGCAGGAAATCTTCAATATGTTCATCATTGGCAAATACTTGCCAGTACCTGATGTTGTCTGGGACGGTTGGCCTGGATTTCACCTCTATAGTGTATTTTCGATTTGGATGAAAAGGTATTTTACACGTGGTTTCCGATGTAGCCACTCCATCTGCAAGTATATTTTGGCCTCTGAGCATTACCTGCAAGTCAATTTCAGTGAAACATTGTAAAAATCCAAAACAACATTTCTATAAGCTCTGATTCTAGGATGTTTTGCAGAATACTCACCTTTAATTTGTTTAACAACAAGTTTAGATTCACCTCTTACCATGATCCTTTTGGCACCATGTTTCTTCAACAGCTTCAGGTCGAGCATTAATGCTTCATAATCAACTATGTTATTGATGCAATGGAAATTTAATTTATAAGAGTGACTTTCTAAAAACCTTACTTTATGATTATGTATCCACGCCCCAACTCCAACTCATTCTTTACTGACTGCTCCATCAAAATCCATACTCCAGAGAGGGTCTAGTGTTTCATTAGCTTATGTTTTACTTTCTTCAGTGATTACTTGATTTTCCTCGGGTTTAGATGCATCATCCTCTAATTGTGCAATTTGATTATCCAAGTCACCATCATTATATAAAATGAAGGAGTCCAGGTCTGAGTGATCAGAGTACAAAGGATATTTATGCAGCTTCTCTTGACTACTGATCATGTACTTCATCAGAGTCTCTATGTACAATCTTCTCTGTTGTCCAAATACAGGTATGGTGGCATAAGACATCTCTAACTACAAAGTGCCCTTTAACTTAGCACCCCAAGACCTGGATAATAACATACCATATTTCGAAGGAATGTCCACAACCACAATATCCATGACCATGCCTTTAGTTGGGATTTGTTTCAGGGTAATACATAGATATTTAATAAGACCTATGCATTTAACCTTGCTAGATTCAAAGGATTATAAGTCCTTATAAGGCGTGGTAATGTCAAGCCCCAACTTCTCCATCACAACCTTGGGTATGAGATTGTGAGAAGCACCGAAATCCAGCATAGTGTTTTGTAATGTTTTGTCATGAATATTTAGACTGATATAGAAAGGAGGAACAAAACAATTGTTAGTTTGTCCCTCAACTTCAGGACCAAAAAGTAGCCCAGGCTGATCATTTACAACATTTACAGTATCTGTACGTACTACTATTTCAATATTTAACGCTTTTGTTCCTATTTCTGGTTCGGTGCTTAATGTTTTGATCACTTGTGACCTGTAAGCATTTTTTCTCATTAGTTTTGATAGGGGAATATGAATCTTCAATTTGGCCAATTCACCTTCCAAGTTGAAAGTAGTAGAAGTTATGCTTTGGCTTTGCAAATCTGGTTTATTAGTCACTGTATTCTGTGCAGAAGTACTTGGATGAATTGTGGATGCCACCTCGGTCTGAGCAATTCTTGGTGAAGATTCAGGATTCTGCTTTGCAGGGGTCTCTGCATTCTTATTTTAAGGGCCTTTCTTAGGAGTCGTATCTGAGGGTTTATTTGCTTCAACAACTTTCTTAGTTTGGTTGTCATTAGCCTTCTTGCTTCTTAAATTGTTTTGTCTGTGGATCTCCATTATGGAATTTTCAAAGGCCTTCTATTCAGATTATTCCTCTTCCTCATTTACTTCTGTTTGTGAAAGTAGAAATAATTCTTGTTCCTCCTAAGTGAGAAAAATGGACTCGTTGTCATTAACCCCCATACAGTTTATGTGAATATCATCCAACTCCTCAATTATCTCCTTCTCTTTATTGCCATAGTTTTCTTCTAGAGGTGGTCTAATATATTGATCATGACCTCTTTGTTCCCTCTGGTCTCTGGGCTCTCTCTCTCTCTGATTTGGGGAGGGTTCCTTCTGAAATTTTGATTTTGAATTTGAGGAGTAGGTTGATTTTCCATGGGTGGATTCTTGTCGGCGATGGTTAGCATTTCCATCATTCTCTCTATGGTTCTGACTATGGAATCTAGTTTATCATCTGAATGAGAAGTGGAAGGATATTTCTTGATTGTAATTCTTCTTTTTGTTATTTTCCTAGCTCTTCTGGCTAATACATTTGCTTCCACACTCATTGCACTTTTATGCATATCTTCTAAGGAGGCGTAATTCCTTTCCCTCCGTTGGTATGACATATTAGCATCAAATCCATCAGGGAAATTGATTAAGGCCAAACCTTGATGAGGTTTGATATCAACAGGAATTGCGTTATAAAGATTATTGAAGCAAATGCAGTAATCCTGTATTGTTTCCCCTTTATTCCTTTTGATAGTTTCATATTCTGATAAAATATGGAGAGGGTTTTTCTTTACCTCCCATCTATCAAGAAAATTTTTGTGGAAAGCAGCAATGTCAGCAATGCTTGCAGCCCGTAATGCTTTGAACCATATTTTGAGCTCTCCAGTTAAACTTTGTGCAAAAAATATCATCTGGACATCTGCCTCATCGACTTCCTGCAAATCAAAATAATCATTCATCTTATCAACGAGTTGTTGTGCATTATGAGGTCCAGTGCCATAAAACTGAGGAAGTCTGTTTTGATAGTCCTGGGGCATAGCATGTAGGGGAGTAGCTAACACCAAGGGAGCATATCTTGCTTCCATAATTGGTGGAGGAGGTTAAATAACGACTTGTGTGATTGAAGGAGAAGTGACAGAAGATGTGTTACAACCCTAATTTTCACCATACATGATTACCTGGCATCAGGCCATCTCAGATCCCTTCTTTTCCAAAGCACTGCTAAACAACTCTTTAGAAAACCTCTTTTATAAGGTCCCAGGAACCCTACTCCATTACTGCATGCGTGTACACACTATCTAACCTCAAACAACCCGCGTGGACTGACAAAAGCATGAAAAAAGGAAAGTTGTTGACGGAACACACAGCTTTGGGTGAGTTAACTAAAACTCCGGGCCATGCATGGCCGAGGGTTTGTCCAAATACCTAGCTTCTTCTAGCCTATAAAATAAGGGTTAGGGGTCCTATTTGGAAGAGGAGAATAAGAATAAAGAAACTATTCCCAATTGAACATTCCCATTGTCCCAACCCTTTAGCCATCCTTGTGCAAAGAGAGATACAAAGAAAAGAAGTTGGAGGACATTTGAAGAGGAGCCCGGGATCAGGATTCGCAGAGCAGTGGCCGGTATCGACAATGTAAGTTGATTCATTAAAGTTAATAATAAATAAATGCTTTTCCCATACCACTATATGAGTTCTTCATAGTTTAATAAATATATGTTTGAATCTCTAACCCATTAGTCTGTAGGTAAAATGCATGTGTAGTTTGTTTCTTGTTTTGTATGCAGGTCAGCCTTGGAAGGAGAGTTTCTAAAAAGTGATCAAGCATGAAGAAGAATCAACATCGAACATCCAGAACAAGGTATGTTGGTCTAACCATGTATTTGCTGAAAATAAATGGGGATTAGGTCTAGGGATGAAGGTAGAAAGTAGGTTTCTTTCGGTCATATCTGCATGCATAATATAACCCTATTTGCTAGTCCATAGGGGGATTTCCCACCGCAACAGAATTGGTGACCATACTAGGGAAGTCTCTAGGGTTCCTGGGAATATTTTTAGGTAGTTTTAAAAGACTGGTTTTCTTTCCTGTTTTTTGAAGTTTCTGCAAAGTCTGAGCTAGCAGAGAGTCTGGTTTTCCATACTAGCTATCTCTGTTATTTGCTTGATTGTGTTTTTTCGAGACCCACAAAGGTACACGCTGCCTGCATAAGGTTTACACGCGTGTACCCATGCCCTACTTTCTTACAGCCCACGTGTAAACGCTAGCTAAAGAAGTAGTAGCGGCGTGTAGATTCCAGAAATTTTTTGAGGCGGTCATCCTCTTCCCTGTCAGAATCAGTCATTCTCAGGGGTTTTATGGAATTCTTTATAAGTCTTGGTTGTTTGCAGTCTCATCTCATATTGGCTTGTTTTACGAATTTTTTCCTTACATTGTTTTCTTTTTCTGTTAAAAAGAGTGTTTAAGCCTTCAATAGATCCTAGTTTTCAATATCAGTGGTCTCTTCCTGGTTTGGATTGTTTGTTTTTAGTTGTTTCCGAGTTTTAGAGATACATGTGGCCTGTATAAGGCCATCACGTGTGTAAACGCCCTCTGGCTTTACACAACTCACGTGCACACACTTGTTGTTGGATTGTCATTAGTGTGCTTGTGCATAATAGTGTTTGTTGAGGGTAAGGCAGTCATCCTTTCCCTTGACAAGAGTTATACCTCTCAGGTTTTTGAATCTCTATCCTAGTAGTCAGTAGCTTAGGGTTGATCTTAGCCTTAGCTTGCTTTTTTCATTTAAATGTTGTCATTAAAATTTTTTCTTTAGGGTTTTTAGACAAGTGTGAGAGTCCTTTTTTAAGTTCCTAGTGTGTGATTTCTTGAAGTGATTCTTTGCAATATGAGATTACGCCAGACGTTTTTTCTTGGTTTTTGACTTGTTGTTATTTTTCCTTTTTGCTTTATCAACATTTAAATAAATAAATAAAATCTCTTTCATTTTCTTGTTTGGTTGAAAAGTGTGGTTTTGCAATAGTAACCAGGGAAAAGTCTTTGCTTTCTTATGTTCTTGATAGTTTACTTAGATCGTAAGTAGCTCATAGTCGAGTGAAATCCTTCTTTAAGTTTTCTAATTCAAAAGATCTTAGAAAATAAAAATAAAAATTGAAAAGTTGTTGAAAATTTGCGTTAAGTGAAAATTTTTGTTTCCAGCTTTCTGTTCATTTTTTACTTTCGTCTTTCAAACATCATTAGTTTCACTTTCATATCCCTTGAAATAAGACAAGCCATAAAATTAAGACTGAATCTAAAATTTATTAGACTTTTATGTTTGTAGGGTTAACCAACTAGTTCAGGATTAGGGCCTTGGATTACACTAGCATATTTGGCCCATTTTGCGACGATTGTTTTGATGCTATTGTGACGTTATGTCGTTGATATGGCGACAAATTTATAGTCTCTGAAACGTCGGTTTAGGTGGCATGGCATTTGTGACGAAATTGATCAAACGTCACATAAGTGACGATATAGGCAAACAATCTCAAACCAACTTTTCATCTAAATTGCGACAACAACTTTTATAGTTAAACCGACGCATCAATAGAAGTCGTCGTCGCATATTCGACGAAAACTTTTTGTTGTTTATGTAGCTAAACCGAAACAACAATATAAGTTCTCATCGCATATTCAACGCCACTTTTCGTTGTTTATATAGTTGAAATGCCGCATCAACAAAAGCTGTCATCGCATATTCGACAACAACTTTTTGTTGTTTGTGTAGCTAAACCGACACATCAATAGAAGTTGTCGTCACCTATTCGACGAAAACTTTCCAATGTTTATATAGTTGAACTGTCGCATCAATAGAATATGTTGTCGCATATTCGACAACAACTTTTTGTTGTTTATGTAGCTAAACCGACGCATCAATAAAAGTTGTCGTCGCATATTCGACGCGACTTTTCATTGTTTATATAGTTGAACCATCTCATCAATAGAAGATGTCGTCGCCTATTCGAAAACAACTTTTTATTGTTTATGTAGCTAAACGGATGCATCGATAGAAGTTGTCATCCCCTATTCAACGACAACTTTCCATTGTTTATATAGCAAAACTGTCGCATCAATAGAAACTATCGTCGGATATGCGATGACCAAAATTTATTTAGAAAAAAAATAAGAAATTATTTTGGGCATCAATTTTGATATTATTATTAATATTAATATTAATTTTAAATCCCAAAGGGTATTGCATGGTACTCGTATTGATTTCACAAATCCTTGGGACTTCTTTGATGGAGCTTATCAAGGCTCTCCAAAAATGTGTGGGGATGGATTCATACTCTTTTTAGATCATTACCACTTCTTCTCCTTAAAATATGGAGCAGGACTGGGAGCAAATAACATGGTTGAATTCTACACCCTCTAGATGTTGATGAAAGTGGCACTTGAAAAAATTATATTAGGTGTTTGCAAGTTCTTGGAGATTTTAAGTTGTTGATGAATTGAGATAATGGAAAATTTAATATTACATATTTGGTCTTAGAGCCAATCATGGCACTATGCTTGGAGAAAAAATCTATGTTCGAGGAGGCCTCTTTTTTCCATATCTACATGGATTTTAATAAAAAAATTGGATATGTTTTCAAAATAAGCCATCATGCTACAAGGCTCCTTGTGGGAATGTGAATACAAGGACAATGCTCTACTAGAAGCTACTCAATTGTCTATGTTTTGATGTTTGGTTGATAAGTCTTGGGGTAGATATAGAATTATGTTTTCTTGGAG
>ML795858.1:10815-42770 GCA_009831015.1 Picea engelmannii
AAACCCTAATAAGTTGGCTAATAACCCTAGAAGACAAGTCATCTCAAGAGGATAATTGTTATTAGGTTATTAGCCTACAAGAGAAGAAGTCGACCAGAAGAAATATTATATACTAAGTAAATAGACACCCAGAATGAGAATTCGGCCCAGGCAATTAGCCAGAATTAGTATAAATACATGAGGCCAGTCTTCATTCTGGCAGGCATTCTCAGAATTGCAGAGCATCACTTGTGCGCACTGCAGTTGCCCAGTTTGTGCGCAAGTTTGGAGGAGAGTTGTCGTTGTAGCTGCTGCAACTAGCAGATTTTGGTTTTGGCTTGGACTATCTCTTGGTTATGGTTTGGACTATTTGATCATCTCTTGTTTGGTGCGCTATCCTTGGATAAAGGTGCGCTAACCTTTGTTTGGCTATCTAGCCTAGGGTTTTCTTCCGGAATGATTCCCTATCAACGTTAAGGTGCTCGGAGGGTGGCTTTGGCCTATGGTTGGACAATAGTGATATTGTCGATGGTAAAATGAGCACATCCATTATATTCTAACAGGTTATGGGACCACACCTCCTTCATTCAGTCTAACCACTGGAAGGGAGCATAACCATAAGGTTATTAAGCTCGTTGAAGAACTGTTGCTAGGGTTTCTAGCAGGAGCAGTCACCAAAGCACTGCCGCTAGGTTTACTAGAAGGTGTAGTTGCAGAAACCCTAATCCTCTCGTTGAGGCACCTTAAGTGAAGGGATTGACCTAATTTCTGGATAGACGAGTGTGCCCTAGCCTAGCGCATCTCTTGGTACTCTCAACAAGCCAAGATGTCAAGTTTAAGTTTTTGGTCAAATCTAGGGTTGACCAAGTCAAAGAAGCCATGACCTACTCCATGAATTCATAAAATAAGTTAGATGGAGCTTCTAACTTTAGAGCGTGGAAGACAAGGATTGACCTCATCCTTGTCAAGAATAAAGCGTTGGATATCGTGAAAGGAAACATCATGAAACCAGAGTTTGAAG
Source organism: Picea engelmannii (assembly GCA_009831015.1). Taxonomy (NCBI): domain Eukaryota; kingdom Viridiplantae; phylum Streptophyta; class Pinopsida; order Pinales; family Pinaceae; genus Picea; species Picea engelmannii. The sequence goes on from ML795858.1 coordinate 11,816, forward strand.
AAGGAAAAGAGAAAGAACTGCAGAACGTTGCAGTTATGGAAAAGTTCAAAGACAGTGACATCAATGCCATGAGTATCATAGTGGACTATATAAAAGACCACTTGATACCCTACATCTCCCATCTTGACTCATCAAAGAAGATGTACAATTCCATAACAAACCTCTTCTTGGTTAGAAACATTGGACAAGTAATGAGTCTGAAGAATGAGCTCTGTGACATGAAGATGAATGATGATGACAGCATCACATCATACTTTGTGAGAATCTCCCAGTTAAGAGATCAACTACAAGCTATTGAAAAGATCATTTCAGAAAAGGAATTGGTAAACATAGTACTCAATGGTCTTCCCAAGACATGGGATGTATTTTCTGCAAGCATGAACACAAGGAAGGAGTATCCTACATTTGAATAACTTTGGAGTTGTTGTGCGCAAGAAGAATCAAGGATTAGTGAAAAAGAAAACCCCCAAAAGAAACACGGTGATCAAGCCTTCACAACAAGATTCAAGAATTTCAGGAACAAGAGGAAGTTCGTCTCAAGAAAGAATCCCAATCAAGAGAAAGATATGTAAGAAATACAATGCTTCAACTATCGAAAATATGGTCACGACAAGAATCATTGTCCCAAGGTAAAGAAAAGGAAGGAGACACACGAAGCATTTGTTGTTGAAGAAAGTGAACCTACAAAGAAGACCAAGCAGGATAAAACAAACTTCTTCTTCTAAAGACAAGGTAACAATACTCTTCTTATTTATTGTACATATCTTGTTTGCATAGTCTATGTGCATATCTTGTATATCTATCTCTTAGAAGATAATATGTTCCAAGAAGAACTATACCTATGGAAGAACAACAAGATAAGGATTTCTATCATTATACAAGTCAGATAATAGACATGAAAGGATGAAATACATCAAACAAATCATGTGGAAGCTATGACAAGATAAGTCGAAATCAGAATCAATCTTGAAGAAACTTAGAAGAAGCAAAGACAGAAAGAAGTCACCAATCAAGAGGAAATTGGAGAAAGACTTATGACACTTTGTAGAAGACAATAAGGATGCAGACGGAAGTGTGTACTCTGTTAGATGGAGAGAGACGATTATATATTTCCAAAAGAAAAACATGCACTCATACATGAAAAAAGGATTAGAAGGGAGCTAATTCTATGATCCATTGAATATAATGAAGTATATATCCATGGTAGCAGCCATGAAAAGGCAGTACGTGTTCAGTTCGACCTTAGAAGAAGTCTTCTTCGAAGAGAAACCTTAAAGTATCCTTGGTTTTCCATCCACATACATGATCATATGATGAAAGGGAGAAGTGAAATCTTTAGGGCATGGAATCTATAAGAAACTCCATGGACCCAAGAGCTAAAGAAAACCTGAGGAAGAACATGAAGATTCCAAGAAAGATAAGCCAAAACAACCAATCATTGTATTGAGAATCACAAGATTACTAGCCTGATATGAACTCACTAAAAGCAATCAAGCAAAGGAACTGAAAGTTGTGATGAAGAACAATGTATATGAATGCAAGCATTGCAAGATCCAGAACTAAAGGTTCTCCCAGATGGAGGGAGAAGACTATGATGATTACTTGTTCCAGTAAACCAGGCATACCTCTACATGAGTCATTATATCATCTGTGATATCCATGGGTTGGAGTTCTACATCAGATGAATGCAAAGATTGTTCTCCAGAGCAATTGAACAAAGAGAATATGAAGAGAAACCTCAAGGCTTTGAGGTATACCAAAAAGAGACCCTTGTATGCAGATGGAAGAAGACAACTTGGTGGAGAACCTCCAATGCACATCAGAAGCGTGGTGAATATTTTCTATAACAGAGATATTGTATCAGGATGATTACTCAAAAGATCGGGATGATGGATTTTCAATCCATGACAAAGATCTCATGATGACAGAAGAAGTGGCACATGGATATGTTCTAGTTTGACCCTTGCCACGATGTTGTGAGCTAGCAGGAACCAAAGAGGAATCCAACAATGATATACTTTATTGATTAGAGCTATATGAAGCCTTCAAAGAAAACCAGTTTTCAAGACCGAAGTACATTTGAAATCAAGCATTACATTATCCGTGATGAAGTCCGAAAAGGAGAAAGTGGTTCTCCAATACATATCTCCAGAGATGAGCAGATAAGCAGACATTTTGGTAAATCTTTTGTCCAAGATGAAAGAGTTTGCATACTCAAGCTGGAGCTCGGAGACGACTTCCTTATTGAAAAAGGAAGAGATGACTCCCAGGTTGGGAGGGAGCACTGATGTGTTATTGATTGATGGACAACCATTTTTTTTAGTTCGAAAAATGGTCCAGGATGAGCAGTTCCTTTCCAGTTTGGAAAGTGGTTTGAGATTTCTGACGGACATGCATTTTCCAGTTCGGAAAATGGTCCAGATCGAACAGTCATTTTCGTAATGAAAATGGTTCGATGGATTGTTGATGTACCATAGACAGCGATTTCCCATTTTGGTTAACATGGGGAATGGTATAGGGAAGTCTCTCTTCTTGAGGGTTACTCAAGAAGATTGGCCCGCCTCGTCAGACAACGATTTCCCATTGTGGTTAACATGGGGAATGGTCTGTTTTGGAGGTTTTTGCAGGACAGTCATTTCCTTAAGAAATGGTTCAGACAGTCATTCCTTAGGGCATATTCATTCTCTCTAGGTTTCACTGTGTTTAGTACCGGAGGAATGGTCCAAGTTCAGCAATCAGGGACATACATTCCTTAGGGTAGACTCATTCTCTCTAGGTTACACTTTGTCTAGTGTCGGAGGAATGGCCCAGGGTGGGGAATGGTCCAGGCTCATAAATCAAGACATTTATTCTTCCTTGCTTGAGAAGAATAGTCCAGATAGCTCATCATTGATGTTTGACCTTATGAGGGCAAATGCTCTTCCAAGATCTCACAAATGTGAGTGGAAGAATGGCCCAGATGATTCTGTTTATATCATAACATTGTTTATGTGCAGGTTGATATTAGATGATTGTTATGAACATTGTATGTCTCTAGACAATAGATGTATACTACTGTGGTGGATGTGTTCCACTGTTTGTGACTATACGTCATTGATCAAGTACCTATGTGCTACTTGGTGTGATAGTGTACCACTAGATTGTAGTTGTGTACTACTATGGATAGACACAGTTGTGTTCTATTGAATGATATTGTTTTGATTGCCTTGAAGACTATCAGCAGTGTTGAAAATGATTATCAACTAGATGGACGATCAATGGACAAAGATTTCCCAGACGGAAAATGGTTCAGGACATTTATTTTTTCTAGGAAATATGTCCAGATTAGAAGAATATCTCTTGTGTCACTCTGTGGTGTGAGTGAATTATATAGCATCATGTCTAATTACTCAGATAGAGTATGGTTTCGAGAGATGATGCAACAGATGACATTGATGGTGATGATGGTGCTCATGATCTAGTCATGAGATATTCTATACAACTATGTTGATGCTACCGGGTGAATGGTATGTTTGTGCTCAAGACCATTACCTGTAATACCTCCCTAGCTAGGAGGGAGTGTTAATATTATGGTAGCTATGGGAGGTATTTACCTCCATGTGTAAACCTGACGAGAATAGAATATTTCGGGAAGAGTTGGCTAATAACCCTAGAAGACAAGTCGGCTCAAGAGGATAATTGGTATTAGGTTATTAGCCTACAAGAGAAGAAGTCGGCCAAAAGAAATATTATATACTAAGTAAATAGACACCCAGAATGAGAAGTCGGCCCAGGCAGTTAGCTAGAATTAACATAAATATAGGAGGCCAGTCTTCATTCTGGCAGGCATTCTCAAAATTGCAGAGCATCACTTGTGTGCACTGCAGTTGCCCAGTTGGTGCGTAAGTTTGGAGGAGAGTTTCCATTGCAGCTGTTGCAGCTAGCAGATTTCAGTTTTGGCTTGGACTATCTCTTGGTTATGGTTTGGACTATCTGATCAACTCTTGTTTGGTGCGTTATCCTTGGAGAAAGGTTTGCTACCCTTTGTTTGACTATCTAACCTAGGGTTTGCTTCCAGAATGATTCCCTGTCAAGGTTAAGATGCTCTGAGGGTGGCTTCGGCCTATGTTTGGGTGACAATAGTGATATTGTCGATGGTAAAACGAGCACATCCATTATATTCTAACAACTTTTACTTCATTATTCAATTAAAGTATGAAATAAAATTAAGACAAACTAATGCTTTCCAAAATCAAATGTACCTAGTGAGAGAGGACTAACGAAACAAATGAGATATGTAAATCTCAAACCTGATGTCCTTATCATGATACTTGAACATCAGCATGTGGCACCCTGAAAGCAATACATGAACGATTCACTAGAGGTAAAGCAATGATCATCGCTGACTGAAGCTAGGAACAAAGAAAAGACTATGTTAGTCATATTTTTGTTATTAAGCTTGTATGTGTTCATTACTTGTATTGTTGCTCAACATTATCATCCTCTGGATCCCCTACTGCTTAACATTATCATCCTCTGGATCCACTCGCCTAGTATGAAATCAACCATATTCGTCACCTCGTCCTCAAGTCTAATCTCGCCTCCCACAAGAACTTACGCTTCCAATATGTGGGTCTACAAGCACCCAAGAGATTATTTTTTTGCCCTAGAGATTTAATTCTTTGAGTGTGAGCATGCACTTGCACTTGTTAATGGAAGAGTCTAACAATCTGCACCTTCCCAAACCTGTTAATGCAAAAGACATTGCAAGTAATGGACAATATTGTACAATCAAAATTTCAAGATTGTTTAACTCCATGACACCCATTGGTAAATACTTTATTGCTCCATGTTGTATGGTGAGCGTTGTCAATGGTTTCAATTGTGCAAATGTATCAGGAAAACATTTCAATTTCATCAAAGAAAGATTCAATACCTTTAAGCTCGTCGGGTTGTTCGAGAAAAGGTGGCATCATTTTCAATACACCGAAACCTAGAACCATAATTTTGAAATTTCTTGGATTTTTATAGCATCTGGAATTTGTTGTAAATATGAAATGCACAAGTATAGATTTTCAAGGGACCGCTGATGTGTGATTTGGAGATGAAATTCTTCCATTTTCATAGTAGAAAGGTTCAATATTTCCAACGTGCTTATATTTCCAAATATTTTTGTTAAGATGTTCAACTGGGAGCACTCCTCCAAACAGAGATGATTAAATAGAATTAAATTTTTGAACGAACATGGCAGCATTTGCAAAACAGAGCTCCCAGACAACTCAAGATATTGTAGGTTTGCAATATTCCCGAACGATTCTAGAAGGAAATTCATTCATGTGCGCATTCTCAAATGTTTCAAGGAGCAGAGATGAAACAATTCCTCTGGCAACTTGTGGATATAATGCACTACACAATTATTTCAACACATGTGAGACTCCGTCTCCGAGTAATTTCATATGATATTTTCCTTGCCTCTGATGTTCTATAATTTATTTATTTTTATTTTTTTATTTTTTTATTTTGATATGTGCACTATAAGGCCACTCTCGCAGATATTGCAGCAGGTTGCATTCTGATCAATTAAAATTCGATAGCCTAATTGTATGCGACTGGTGCCTCAACTTTGAATAAAAAGAAAAAATTCAGAGTCACAAAAGAAAAAATGAAAGTGATTGTTTCTAACCTTCCATGCCCTGCATTCCTACACTTTCTTCTTACCTTGCATGCCCTGCATCTCGAAGAAAAAAGAGAAATTCAAGGTTTTCGTTGCTCCCTTAGCTTGCACGGTCTCATGGCAATGACATTGTTCACTATAAGTCGGCTATCCTTACACAACTTTACACACATTGCACATTATAATTATACAATTGTATCTTGGTGTCAAATTAATATTATTTTAAGGTGGGTGTGTTCCCCTTAAGATTACTTGTCCTCGCAATAGGAAAAGTTGGCGCAGTTGTGTTAGAAATAGGGAAAAGAACAGAAATAATACTTTTCGAAATTTTATGTTTACTAGATCAGCAAGTACACAACAGATCTAAATAAATATTTTTTATCAGAGGCACATAAGAAATATAGTAGATCTGAAAACAACAATTATAGATCTAAAACAACAAATATTTATGAGCATGTAAAACAAGTAGATCTGAAACAATCAATTATTTATGAGTATGTAAAACAAGTAGATATGAAACAATCAATTATTTTTTAGTATGTAAAACAAGTAGATCTGAGCTTTGAACAAGTAACTCAAACTGAAGAAAATTCAATTGAAACTTACCTCTGAGATTTACCTCTTGAACAATGATAGAGGAGTTTGGCACACAAGTGAATGTAATCATATGTGATATGCTCAGATCTAGTTTAGGTTCATAGATCAACCACTTAGGGTTTGATATTTGTCAAGGAGATCATAGGACTGTTTTGCCAAAAAAAACCACAAAGAAAGGTGACAAAGCCCCTAACTATTTTCTTAAACAACAAACCCTTATAACATCCACACATAGGGATGGATCCGGCAGCTAGAGAACGTGTGGCAGCAATGAAAAGAAGCCTGGAAGGATAGTCGCGACCCTCACTAGTTCCATATCTGCACACAAGGGTAGATGGAAGCCTACGGTAGCGGGCTAGCAGCTATATCACACGGATCTCACACAGAGAAAGGAGGGTCGACTGCTTGAAAAGAGAAGATTTGTTGAGTGAAGGGTGGTCGGTTGCTTAAAAGATGGCAGATCTGTATAGTAGGGTGGTCGACTACTTAGAAGAAGATAGATCTTTGTAGTAATAGTGACCTAGTAGCAGTGATCAACTCAACAAGATAACAACCAGCAGGATAACACCTAGATACCACCTTCCAGCACAAAGAAATGTGAACCAAAACTTGAACAGTTAATGGGGCCGCAAGACTAAGGAAGAATATCACAGAAGTATCCACCACTTTAAAGAGGAGAGAGTGAGTGTGAGTGAGTGTAAGTTAGAATGAAGAGGTAGGTTCTAATTTATAGTTTTAGTCTAGGGCTTAGGTTAATAAAATATTAATTAATATAATGACATATTATTTAATATAAATATTAAATTAATACGTCAAATTAAATATTAATTAATATTTCTAAATTAACATTACAAAATCCCAAAAATACAAAATTAAGAACCCTACTCATACTCAAACTCAAAAACCAAGGATGAAGATCAATCAAGGGGTTAGGAAAGACAAGGTTTTTTCTTAGTGGAAAAACATGTCCATATGAATCTCAAGGTGACCAATAAACTTTATCATCACTACATAAGGGGGGTACATCACTCAATGTGGTCATGCCCATCTTTATATTCTCTCCTAGGTCCGATGGACCATCCTAGGAGAGAGGAAGAAGATCACACATCAACACATCTTGGTATTACACCAAGATCTACCTAGTCAAACACCAGGTTGCCCCAAAACACATCTGGGGTCTTACCCACCAAGGATCAACCCATGATTTAAGAATGGGTTCCCTGGAACACATCTAGGGACTTATATCAACCACCAAGGAACACATCCAAGGATCAATCCAAGCACAAGGAAAGGATTCCCTAGAACATATCCAGGGGCCCTATAATACATCTAGGGTCTTTATTGCTTGGTCCTAGACCAAGAACCCCAGTCATCCACTGGGGGGCCTCACAAGGGTATTTTTCCATGGCACTCACTACTTGGTCTCATACCAAGAAACCCCGGGAGTGTGTTGGGGGCCCTAGTCCACAGCTAGGGTCTCATGCCATCCTCCAGGAGAATAGCTCTTGTAGCTGCATTAAATTCATCACTCCCTCTCAGCAAGAGAGGCATTCTCAACAACATTAAGCTTGTCTCGAAAGTACACAAACTTTGTCAAGGATAATGGCTTGGTCAAAATATATGTCGTCTATTCTACCGTCGGAACATACTAAATACTGAGAATGTTCTTATGCACCATGTCCCGAACATAGTGATATCTCATCTCAATGTGCTTCGACCTGTCGTGAAACACCAGATTCTCGGAGAGCTTTATACAACTTTGGTTGTCACAGTGGATGAATGTGGGTTCTATCTCTTCACTGAACAAGTCTGAAATAATATTCCTGAGCCACATTGATTCTCTGCTAGCGACACTTGCAGCAATGTATTATGCTTCTGCAATGCTCTGGGCTATGGAGCCTTATTTTCTATTGGACCAGTAGATCATTGTTGAACCCAAACTGAAGCAATATCTGAAAGTTCTCTCCCGATCCACTGTATTTCCCATCCAATCTGAATCTGTATATCCATGAAGCATTACACCTCCACTGGAAGTGTATCTAAGACCATAGGCTATAGTCCCCCGAACATATCTCAGAATATGTTAAACAACAACCATATGTATATGCTTTGGTTCACACATGAACTGGATGAGGGCATTTATTGCATAACAAATGTTTGGTCTAGTATGTATGAGGTACATCAATGACGCAATGATCTGTCGATATAAGGTGGGGTCTTCTGGATCTTAACATGTAACCTGATCTTGTAATTTCTTTAGGTTAGAGATCATTGGTGTGGTCATAGAATTACAATCCATCATGCCAAATCTGTGGAGCACATCAACTGTTGTTACACATGATTTTGGTCACTTGGGTGATGTCTCAACAGTGATGTATTCAGGCTCCCAACAAGGACTTTTTGCCTGAGAAAAGTGGCTATTGTCTTTTTCCAAAAAAATATTTTTAAGATGAGGTCGCAGGATGCTTATGGTCTAGGGTGCGAGAATCCCTCATTCTCACAGGCCACCCACACTTAGGGTGCGAACTTATCACAGTCTTCTCCATACACAGGGTGCGAACATGTTTTTAAGCTTGGAAAGGAGAAGAGGTCTCGAGGGTTCTAGAAGGGAATCTTCTAGAAAATGAGTTGGCATTCTCATGGTTGTCATTCTATTGACTTCTCAGATTTGATGGGATCATCCTCATCCATGTAACCATCTCTCCTTCTCCTATATATTGACAGGTTTCTAATGGAAAAGGTTAAGCAAGATTGAATGAAGAATTGGTGAAAGGATTGTGTGAAGAACCATGCTTGGACAGAAGCTTGAAGGCTCTATTTGGTCTATCAAGAGGAATTGGATCTTCTTCATGCAAGTACAGAGAAAGTGTGTGTGTTGGAACCAAGGGTCACTGAAAAGAAGCTTGCAACATCAAGGCGATCAGGTTGTATCTTCTACTTTCAATTAATATGATACAGTGTCATGTCCCTTTCCCATAAAGTCACTCTTACTTTATTGTGTAATTCCTTGATCATATGCATAGGTTGACATTGAATATACTTTGCTATCTTCACTTTGGTTGGTTTGTGTTGTCTTGGACTTGACTTCACGAGACCACCGGAGCGAAGCGAGAACAACATAGACTCAAGGAAGCGATATAACGGTATGTCACTTATTCCTTCCTATTAGTAGATTCAATGATTACAACCTAGGGAAAGAGTCATGTCCTGTCTTGTTTTGTTCTAGATCCAGGTGGATCTTGGGAGATCTGTTAGTGTCTGCACCTACTGATTTGTCAGATAACAAAATTAGCGACTCCGTTGGGGATGAAACCCATTTTTGGTGGTTTTTGGTGGTTTTTCCTTGGCCATTTGCTCTTAACTTACCATTTTTCATTTCCATCAATCTCTGAGTCTGGAGGAGACCCTGATAGATTCCCTGGGTCCAGAAGTTACTTCAAAAATTTTGTCTTTTTTCCAAATTTTGCTTAGTTTCAGGCCTTCTCGCATTGCACCCTTTTGTAGCCTGCGAGAACCACTAGAGTTCGCACTCTGTTGTTCAGTCTGGTGCGAACTTCTCGCACTCTCCTTGTGTCTAGCCTACAAGAATCTTTGATTCTCACACTGTACGCCACTGCCAGCCTACGAACTCATTTGCAATTTTTTTTTGGATTAAGGTTTTTTGTATCCTCATATGCCCAGATTTGTGTGTGTCTCTGAAAAGAACTTCTCTGGCCAGTGATTGATTGTTTCTTGACTTCGAATTTCGTGAATGATTAGTCTTCGGAAATCGAAAGCTCTTCTTGTTCATTTTTTTTCAACTGTTACCTCTTGACCTTTTCTTAACAAGGATATAATCTCTGGTTTTGAAATCTGAGTGCTTGTTTGGTTGGGAGCCGGTGATCGGTTTAAAAGTTGGGATTAATTGTCTTTTTCAATTGCTCATTACTTGAAAAATTGTTGCACACATGCATTTGAAGAGACTAATCTTCTTTGTTTGTTATTTTTGTCTTCATTGAAAGATCGGTTTGAGTTTTTTGTTGTATATTGTTTTTTCATCGGTTGCTAGTTTTTCTTAGTTCCACCACTGTTGTTTAGTTTCTAGTGAAAATTAAAAAAAAAAAATCTTTTGACAATAGTGGCATTCAATTGTTGAAATAGAACGAATAGAGGATTGGCATTGTTCATGATTGATTGATGTTGCATTTCAAAGAAGATCATATATCGTAGTTCAAGTTGTTCCAGAAAACTCCTCTTTCCCGCCTGTAAATATGATTCATCGAACAAAAATTTATATCATTCACTCCTATCTATGCATTGTTGGGTCAGAGTCTCACACAACATTGGTTTCATTTCCGTCTCCTTTGAGTAACAACAGCCTTTAATAATATTGCGCAATTTTTAAATTTAACTAGTAACTCTTTTCTAAGACTCTTTTACACCAACATTAGCTAGGCTAGAGCTTTGGAATAGGCGGTGAGATACACTCTCCAAAGCGAAAAACACACAATATCATCTTGTGGTAAGAAGTGTCAAACTCCATCTGCAGCAGTTTGTCCTGGGAAGCCCTTCTCACACAAGGGTCAAACCCGAGGTCACATTGAGATTGACAGAGTTACTCACCCTGCTTTGTTGATATTGGTGTAGAGATTGCACGTATTACGGGGGTCACTTGAAGGTATACCCACAATGATGAGTGGAAGCCTCTCAATCTAATTTCGGGCTAGATACCCTGCCCTTGCGTGTGGATCGGACTATCGACTATTCCCCCATGATTTATTGTTGTTGGTGGTAACCTTAGTGGCCTATCTTCTTAGGGTCTTACACAAGGTGACTGTGAAGGGGCAAGTCTTTACGGTACCTAGAATCGACGTTGGCCAAACTCACTTGGGCTCCTTGGAGGGTATACCCACGATTATGTGTGGGAGGTTGCACCAGGGTGTAAGTCCGTTAAGCAGGTCGTCAATGTAACTTTTACACCCTAACCCAGCCCCTTCTTGTCTCGTCGTTGCGACGTTGGATTTCATCATCAACTAGTGACTTCGGAATTAGAAGGTCTTGTTTTCTTGGTTTTGCTTCCTAGATTTTAATAGCGCGTGTTGTTTGTTTACCCAAGTTGACCATAGAATTTCCCATGTAAGTTTCTAGCTCGTTCACAATTGACCCTCCACGTCAGTCACGTAGAATGCAAGGCTTACCCCCAGAAAATCTGGAAGGTTCTCAACCCTTGCCTACCAACTCACCGGAGGGATCTCCTCAACAGAGTGAAGTCCAAGACATTGTCACTCCACAAGTGGAAATAATTAACTCTCTAGAATGGTTCAGAATTACCAATTCTCAAGAGGACTTTCGACTTCTTCCCGACTCCGAGAGACACATTGTGCGAGTAAATTCTTCCAGAGACTTAGTTGTTCAGTCTTCTGGATCACCCATTGGACCGTTCCTAGGACCTGAGGGTCAAGATCCTTTTTGGAATACTGGCATTTTTAGACGGGATCTCTTTGGCTCAGGAGCAGGCATTGATATCACTGTCTCACCTGAGCTACCCAAAACATATGATCCATACGCAATGCCTTTTACTACTGCTTATTATTTTCCTGGTACAGAAGCTCTGCGAGCTGTCCATATCTTGACTCTCCCTTTACAAATAGTCCATTACACAGATACTATAAGTCCTCACACCAGGATTACCGCGGCTAGCCAAGCCCCCATTGGCACACCGCTTTTTCCCAGAGTCACCCCGACACTTCCACCCGGATACCATGAGTTGAATGCCTCTATTCCCACTCCTACGCAAATCTCATTCGAGACTCCTGGCAGTTCCATTCCTTCTGGGCACCATCCTCCTGGTTTCATTCCTACACTTCCTCCACCCCATTTCAAAGGACCTCTTCCTTCCTCTATCAAAAGCACTGATCCTAGCGGCACCATTCCGTCGTTCACACCAAATTACTAGATTCATGTTGGTGGAAAATTTCACCAAGGAGGCCCAACTCAACCCCCCCTTCCAGGACAAATCCCAATTGGGACACAACCCCCGATTGGAGGACAACCCCCATCGACCTCATGTCCCCCCCGATTGGAGGGAAACCCCCATCAACCCCACCCTATGGACAAAACATACCTCCATCCTTGGAATCATCTTATACAACATAATTCTCACCCGACTGGGGAGCAACAACCTCCAGCTAGCTCTGTCATACCCCCTAGTACAAGCCAAGCCTATCCAGGTACGTCTAATCCTATTTGGGGATCGATTTTTCAACCCCACGCCCTCGTTCAAGGGTACAACCCTATGAGTTACTTGCCTCCACACCAACAACCGAATCTGCACGGATCCTCCAATTATATGCAGACTGCTTATGGTCCAACTGGTTTGCCGACGGGACTCCCTCCCCAAAGTCACCAGTACCCACATGTGAATAGACAGTTACCTTTCTTAGCCACCCTGGACCTCCCGGATCTGTTGAGTATTTTAAATGATCCGATCTGTCACTCTCCCCAATGGCCTACCATAACGACCAAACTACCATCTGACATCCCTAAATTTGATGGCAAACCGGGAGAGGACCCGAACAATCATGTAATGACTTTTCACCTTTGGTGCTTATCCAACTCCTTGATGGATGACTCTATTCGTTTACGCCTTTTTCAGCGAACCCTCACGGGTTCCGCCGCGAAGTGGTATATAGAATTACCACGAGGTTTCTTCGCTGACTTCAACACCCTCGCTGTGGCTTTCCTCACCCACTTCCAGTTACCGATCCGCTATGAAACAGGGACCGAGATTTTGAGTTCTTTCAAACAAACCAAAGCCACTCATATCTCCGATCACATTCACAAGTGGCGACGGAGACGACGTCTCATCAAACTCGAACTTCCTGATCAGTTGCTAGCAGAGTGGTTCACGAAATAATTCATGAATGACATCGGTCATGACATCGCCATGGGTGGAGTTGTCACATAAGAACAGGCCATTAGTCGTGCTCAATACCTTGACCTCATTTACTCACAAATGGGTACTCTTTATGACTTACTCCCTGGTGCACCTCGTCCTTATACTTCCGCCACTTCAACTACTCCTGCTGCTTCTCATGCAGTCGACGGTGTGATTGGCACTTTCCATGCCCAACCGCATTCCTTCCAAACCTCTAGCAACAACGCCAAACCCATTTCTTCTAATGTTCAAAATGCTCCATCTCCTACCCCTCCCACCGACAAAACTTCTGAGGTAAATGTTGTTCAATCTACCCCCACCAATAAAAACAAATCCAGAAAGGGAAACGGTAAGAATAAGGAGGACAAAAATAATTTGCAAGAAGAGAGAACCAAAACACCACCTGTTGACGATAGAGATAAGTGAAAACCCTGATACCCTTTCCCTATCTATGCTGATGATCACTACACTAAGAATTGTCCATGACGAGTCGAGGTTACTAAGTTCCTTCAAGGGACCACGAAACCAACCACTCCGGTCGTATTGTCACAACCCTTCCCTTCTCAACAATAGGCCCAATTGGTCATTCATGACCAACCATCCCCCTCCAATACATCCTATGTCTTAATGTATACAGGTGATTCAAAGCAGAATGACATCACACTTACCACTTGAGCCAAAGATTATTCTTCCTCCAAAGAGAAGGTTGATGCGATACCTCCCTCGTTGGTCCAACCATCTCCCACAAATCCACCTACCAACGGTCTTCTTCATCTCGAATGACCAAGCCTCGACATAGTTCTTCGCTCTCCTCCAAAGGGCGTCATTCAGAAATCGGCTTTCAATCATCATGCCCATGCTACCCAGAACTACAGTATTGTTGAAGATCTGGCCCAAGCACCATCCGCGATGTCAGCCCTCGAAGTCCTTCAAAGTTTTCCTATACAACGGAAGGCACTGTTGAAAGCTATCGATGGAATCGAACCTACGGATACGAATTTAACAACTTTTGACTTAGAAGATCACATTCCAAGGTTACCCCCTCAACTCGCATTCCAAATACAAGTTATTGTCTCCGAAAAGAACATTTGTAGAACCGTTATCGACGAGGGTGCCTCGATGTGTGTCATGTCTATTACCTGCTAGAAAGCCATCAGCTCTCCTCCTTTGACTGAATCCCACAACACACTCAAAGCATTTAATGGATTCAGTTTTAAGCCTTACGGTTTCCTCCCTTCATTGTCAATTACTTTAGAAGGCAAAACGGTCCAAGTTGAAGTGGAGGTCTTTGACGCTCCTCTCGATTACAACCTTCTACTTGGTCATAGTTGGATTGATTCCATGCGCGCAATTGTGTCGACTATTTTCTGTGTCGTGCATTTCCCACATCAAGGAAAGGTAATCACCATCGACCAATTAGCCTTCTTTAACTCGGATGCACGTACCAGCAACATACCATTCATCGCCAAACCCCCCCCCCGAATACGAGAACATCGGTGTGAGTCTTCTTAAAGACTCCTCGTTAATGGGTACCTTCCCCATCCAACCACCCAATGTTCCACATCCATCTGTCGCCTCGATCAACATGATCTCCACCTCTATTCATGGAACCCCTGCATCTCATGACTCATGGATGGTACCCAACCCCGACGATCATCTTCGTTACGATGAAAAAATGCCTTTGAGTCCGGTCGAATCTGCCTATCAAGCCATTCAATCGACAACCCCTTCTACCCCCTCTCTTGGTGATTTATCTTCAGATCCTTTCCGCGTCATTTTTCCCACAGACGAGATGATTATGTTTGTTATGGAAGACATCCCCTAGGATGATGGACATCATTGTTCCATCCTCTTCCTGAAACAACACACCATCGAGAGCTACCAATGGATCTCAACCCCGTCGACCATTGTCATCATTTCTACCGTTTCCAAGGTTACACACGATGTGTTTCACAAAGGGAACTTAAGTAATATCTCACCCACCATTCCCCTTGACATATCCATAAAACTTGGAATTGTCAAAAATGTGCATATCGGAGCTTCGTGTTCCCCTGACGAAATTGTCACCTACAAGTCGCTTTTCAAAGAATTTTGTGACGTCTTCGCCTGGAGCTATGAATAAATGTCGAGTATTGACCCCGACATTGTGATATATGCGATTAAAACATACCCAGACGCTAAACCCGTTCGGCAACACCTTCGTTCGCTCCACCCACGTAAAGCAGTCGTTATCAAGCTTGAAGTCGAGAAACTTCTCAAAGCCGGCTTTATTTACCCGGTGGCTCTCACTGACTGGGTTTCCAATCTTGTCCCGATCGACAAGAAACAAGGCACAATCCGCGTGTGCGTTGATTATAGGGATATTAACAAAACATGTCCTAAAGACAACTTTCCTACCCCCTTCGTTGACTAGATCGTCAACGATTATGCCGGCAGTGAAATCTTCTCTCTGATGGATGGTTTCTCCGGATATAATCAAATCAATATTGTTCCCGCGGACCAACACAAAACCGTTTTTATTTGTCCTTAGGGCACTTTTGCCTATCGGAAACTTCCTTTTGGTTTAAAAAACGCTGGCGCAACTTTTCAGCGCGTTATGTCTTACGCCTTCCATGATATCAAGCACATCGTGCAGCCATATCTAGATGACTTACCCACTCATTCCATGCGCCATGTACATCATCCAATACACCTCCAAGCCATTTTTCTTCGATGTTGGTTTTACCATATATGCTTGAATCCTCACAAATGCGTCTTCTGCATAGAATCTGGTCGACTTCTAGTCTTTATTGTTTCACGTCAAGGGATCCAGGTAGATCCTTTGAAGGTTGAGGCAATTCTCAATCTCCCTCCTCCTTCCTCACTTCACCAGTTACAAAGTTTGCAAGGGAAGGCAAACTTTCTTCGTCGTTTCATCCCGAACTATGTCGAGCTAACTCTTGGATTTACGTGACTGCTCAAGAAAGGGTCTGAGTTCGTTTGGGATACCACCACCAACAAATCTTTCGAAGCTTTGAAACTGTCTTTGACACATAACCCACTTCTCTTCCCACCTGATTACAGTCGCGATTATTTCCTCTACCTTGCAGCCTCAGACTACACCATCGCTATGGTTCTCGTCCAAGAGGATGATTCTCATGACGAACATGTCATCTATTACTTGAGTCGAAGTCTTACACCTACCGAAACCAAGTATTTGCATGTTGAAAAACTGGCCTTGGCAGCCATCCAAGCAGTTCAACATTTTTGGCACTATATCCTCTCTCGCAAGACTACGGTAATTTATAACTGCAACCCTATGCAGCACATTCTCACACGTCAACTACTAGGGGGAAAATACTCCAAATGAATCATGATACTCCAGGAGTTTGACTTAGAATTCAAATGCGCTCAGCCCAAGAAATCCTTAGTGTTTGTCAAGTTGATATGCGACTTTCCCTATTCTGAGATGGAAAATGTAGCAGCTAATTCATTACCTAATGAATCCATTTTCCTGATTAGTTCCGATGATTTTTGGTACGGAGATATCATCATATATCTCCAAACCCATAATTTCTGGCCCAATTTGTCTAGTACTAACCGTCGTCGAATACGCTACCAAGCCCGTCAGTATATTATCCTCGGTGATACTCTCTATCATCATGGGATTGACTCCATTTTTTGGCGCTGCCTCACATTTGACAAAGTCGAGAAAGCCCTAAATGACTGTCATTCTGGAGCCTGTGGTGGTCATATGTCTGGGTATGCTACTGCCCAGAAGATCTTGCGAGAAGGGTATTTTTGGTCTTCCTTATTTAACGATTGTATAATTGTCGTCCAAAAATGCCATGCTTGCCAGACCTACAACCATAAAATATGGTCACATCCTACTCATCTTCACCCTGTGGTCTTCGTTGGTCCTTTTGCGAAATGGGGTATCGATTTCATGACATGTCACTCTCACTCGGTCGGGGGGCATGGATACATTATTGTAGTTGTAGATTATTTTACGAAATGGGTCGAGGCGATGCTGACATTTGACAACACCGGAAAGACCGCGGCATTATTCATATTCAATCACATCATAGCTCATTTTGGTGTTCCTCAGGCTATTGTCACTGATCACGGTAGCCACTTTAGAAACTTCATGATGTCTAAACTCACTGAAAAGTTGGGTCTTCGCCATGAAAACTCAACACCTTATTACCCACAAGCCAACGACCAAGTCGAAGAAATTAACAAAGTCCTCATTACCATGGTTTGACGAATGATAGGGATTCACAAAACGAGTTGGCACACGATGTTGTTTTCAGCATTGCGGGCTTACCGGACATTCGTTAAGTTTGCTATCGGGTTTACACCATTCTGGTTAGTCTATAGCCTAGAAGCCATCCTGTCGATTGAATGTGAGATACCCTCCCTAAAACTAGTCGTCGAACTCCTCCCAAACACTTATGTTGAAGAAGAACGTCTGTTGAATCTCATGCGATTAGATGAAACTCGTCGCGACGCCACCCTAGTCATAGAAGCCCAGAAGAAACGCGTCAAAGCCCAATATGACAAACATGTCAAGCCTCGCATTTTCTCTGAAGGTGATCTGGTTCTCCTTTATGAACAAGATCGGGATATGCTAGGAGAAAGAAAATTCAAAGCTATGTGGTGAGGTCCTTATATCATTAGATGAGTTTTGGAGAAAGGAGCTTATGAGTTAGTGGACTACGACGGTATCCCTTTGAGTGAACCAAGAAATGGGTTGTACTTAAAGAAGTACTATGCCTAAGATCACCTATGCATGAGTACATGTATTTTATTGTATCATACTTCTTGTGTGTTATTGTAGTATGCTTTTTCGTTATCTGGTCTCTGCCCTCGACCGCTTATGTTACGTTGTGTTTGGTTTCCAGATGTCAGAGTCTTCACTACCCCACATTGGCTTTGTTGATAGTGCTATCCGTAGTACTCAGAACCTTGCTTCTGCTGCTTGGGCAATCTACACCCCTAAAAATGAACTTATCACTCTACGAGGTGTGTGTTTCGGCCGTGCAACCAACAATATTGCAGAGTATAGTGTCGTCATCGAATTGTTGATTGATGTTATTTCGCTCGGTATCCGCCACTTGGTTATATGACTCGATTCGCAACTAGTAGTACTACAACTAAGTAATGTCTATGCTATTCGAAGTCCTACTTTATTACGGGTATATTTACAAATTCACCTCTTGGAATGTTATTTTGATTATATTGAGTATCAGCACATTCCTAGATGTCTAAATACATTGAATGATGCATTAGCTAATTATGGATTAGACAGACATTTGGGCCATTTATAAACCAATCACATCGCATGTATCACACAACACACGATAAGCCGGTAGAAGCCATATATATGTATATAATGATCAAAAGTTTTTACAAAAAGTTTTTGTCCAAGGACCAAAATCTCAAAATGTGAAGCTCATAGCTTCTACAAAATAACATCATGGGTGACACTCACGATGACACACAACTGCCTGAGCCACCCTACGAAACAGTCAACTAATAGACTCTGACATGCCCACATTGTGGTGTTGATAACGCTTAGGGATCTCCCCAATAGCCATATCTGGGATGTCAACGGTCAACCCCTCCAAGTTCTACTCCACTGCCTCGTAGTCTTTGGCATCCCATCGCGCCACTGGAGCCACCTCTCCTCGTCGCTGGATAGGAGACATTCCTGGAGGTCGATATGGCCCCACATCTGTGTCATCAAAAAGAGATTTTTTTATTAGTTCTTGGACAAACATAAAAACATTTTATATGATAAAACTTGCAAAAACAATTAAAAAGAAAAAAATGTATACTTCTTACCTAAATCACTCCACTGAGCATCCTTAGGTAGGGCCAAATTTGGATCCCCTCGGAAATCCAAACCAGCATATGCGTAGTCATAAACCATCAACATCTATGGCCGCAACCAGTCGAAGAATGAATCATTGTACTTGATGATAGGACCAGCTACGTGTTGAGCCATGAGATTGCACCACCTCAGCATCCTCGGATCCTGTGGGGCTGGTAAACCCCAATCAACCTGTAATATCAACAATGGAACCCTCTCGAGGAAGAAGGACACCAAAAGTGATTCGTACCCAAACTGCTTCAAGTTTCCCCTCCGGCACTTCGTCAATTGCCTCTTCATACTACGGAGAACGACATCCGGCCAATTGAAGACTCGTGGCTCTGTGCACTCTATGGCGTATTGGAAGTATCTCTAAAGAGCCATGTGTGGAGCTGCGCTCCCGGCCATGCGTGCTATAGTGAACAAAATGGTTCGCAGGGTTAATTCTTGGACCCCCCAAATAGCAACCTTGCCTTTGCTTATTTCTGCCTCAAGAACACGGTACTGGCGACAATACTTACTCATAGGGAGTCTGCCACCTCGGCTACCAGTCAAGCTAGTGTGGTACCCACGTCGTGATAACCCTGTTAGAAATTAGATATCCTCGATATCTAGAGTCAATGTGTGGACTCCCACATGAAACAATTGTTGGTCCACATCCTACATATGAACCAGGTACTCCAACAATCTGAGTTGGGCCCTCATGCCCAGAATCCGGAAGAATTTCAAGAGCCCACAGTCTCGGAGGGCAGCGACGGTACCCGGGTCATTCCCGTCAATGGCATCCTCCTCCTCATGTTCTCTTTCTCGCCACTCCAGCATCGTGATGGTCAAATACCAGTACAAAAACCATAAGAGAAGGGTCAGCAACTTACTTCAAACCTTGGCATAATTTTTATTGAGAAAAAAATCAAATTTAAATTTCATTTTTCGGCCCCCGCAGGTGCCCCTTTAGCACAGTGCGAGATTTTCGCAGGTGCCCTTAAGGCCGCCTACAAGAATCCTATATTCTCACAGGTCCCGCATAGTCATCCTGCGAGAATGCTCGGGCGCAAATTATGGCCCTGAAATGGACTTAAAACCCTGAATATCGTCAATGAAAACTAAAAATAAACCATGGAAAAGGTAGAAGATCAAGAGCTTACCTCGTTGGCGGAGACAGTTTTCCAAATGGTCACTTGTGCCTCCCACGATAGTGCAACGCAATTTGGGGGAAAATTAGGTGTATTGGACAAATTTTTTGGCAAAATCACAATGAAAATGGTAAAAGCCTTTTTTACCCATATTTATTCATTTTTTACCATTTTTTGTTGATTTTTATATTGTTTTGTCTATAAAACCTAATACCTAATATCCCTATGAGTGTGACTTTTTGCAGGTATAGCAACTTTGAAATCCGCGCGAATGAGTACGGATGCTTTTTTTCTTTTTGTCGCATGTATGACTGCTTTTTATGGTTCTTAGAAAAACCTCGAGCTCAGTCTTCGTTTGTTCTCGCGCTCAAAAATACATGAGAACGTAACCGAGTATATTTTTCTTGTCTTTTCGTACTCGTCATGGTAACACAAAAATGACGAACGCAAAGGAGTATCCTTTAAGCTCTTTTCACGCTCCATTAAAACGAAAAGATGGCCGAGCGACCTTGTTTTGTTCATGCTTGTAAAAGTATATGAACAAAACATTCGATGGGCGATAGTTTATCACTTTTTCGGTCCTGTTGAACTATTTTACGAAAAAGGAACTGAGAGAGTTCTCTTTAAGTGTTTTTCAGACTCTCAAAACATGAAAAAACCTCGATTTTTCTATCTTTGGACTCGTTAAACAAATGTCGAAAGACCCGTAATGGGACCGAGCCATTCCTTCCTACGATTCATTAAACATACTCTGAGGGACTCATCCGACGGATGAGCTTACATCAACAAGCATATGTTATCCTCCTCAAGCTTGCGTAAAAATAAAGAGGTACTCGCCAGAAATGGTGGGGGGGATTTTGGGAAAGGGATGTGTTTTCGTATTCATATTAATGGCAGTAAGCATTGCTCTTGAACATGACACCCCCTATTCATCATTTGAATCCGGTTTGGGAAATCCATTTGTCTCTCATTCGACTTGCTACAAGGTCATATCCTGGGTCGTCTCTGAGTCAGTGCTGCCAAGTCGGCCATCCAAACCCTCTATTGAGTCGGCCATCTGCAGTTGTACATTCTTACTATGTCAGCCTTTCCTGTGTCTGTTTCAACCTATATTCATACTCTCTTTCATCCTCAAAATATGTTATTTATTTCATGTCATTGATGGGGGATACATCAAGGCCCTCTTGTGACAAGTCTTGTTCTGTCGACTTCAACTCATTATCCAGAAACAAGACTTAGAAATTATCTGTTACCTTGGAACTTGCATGCCTCAATGGTAGGTTTTATCGCTTTCGACAATGGGTTTTCATTATTGACCCATGATCGGGAGGTTTTGTCGAGTGTTCAACCTCGACTCATTTATTCACATTCGTTGGATTGTACTAGTGTACCTTGGGAGTCATTGACATTAATGGTGATTTTCCTCTCACTTGTTAATGGTTTCATCAATGACTGGTAATCAAGTGGTTTCTACCATGTTCGACTTCAGCACATGTAATCGCATGGCTAGATTCATATTTTTCGGTGACGGGATTGAAGATCATGGGTCTCATCTTGTTGATCTAGGCTGCGATGGAGTATGTACGATTTGCATCGGCACTTAGATCCACTTTGTATGTCATGTGGCTATGTCGTCTTAATTTAAGTCTTCTCGCATAGATCCACAGTGTATTCCTGGTGGCTATGCAGTATTTTGACGGCATGGATCCACGGTGTATGATTGGTGGCCATGACCTACATTCATGATGTCATCCGTCTGTGATCTGAGTATGGGAATGCCTATCTCATAACCGGTATTATATTTTGCAGATGCTTGGTTGTTTGCAGGTTTCCGTTTAGGTGCACTCATGGTTTCTGACACACACACGCAGTTTACAAAGTATTTCGGCTGTCACAAATTCTGGCCTCATACTTTGGGGGGCATTCTGTTACACATGATTTTGGTCACTTGGGTGATGTCTCAACAGTGATGTATTCAGGCTCCCAACAAGGACTTTTTGCCTGAGAAAAGTGTCTCTTGTCTTCTTCCAAAAACATATTTTTAAAATGATTTCGCAGGCTGCCTATGGTCTAGGGTGCGAGAATCCCTCATTCTCGCAGGCCACCCACACTTAGGGTGCGAACTTCTTGCAGTTTTCTCCATACACAGGGTGCGAACCTGTTTTTAAGCTTGGAAAGGAGAAGAGGTCTCGAGGGTTCTAAAAGGGAATCTTCTAGAAAATGAGTTGGAATTCGCATGGTTGTCATTCCACCGACTTCTCAAATTTTATAGGATCATCCTCATCCATGTAACCATCTCTCCTTCTCCTATATATTGAAAGGTTTCTCATGGAAAAGGTTAAGCAAGATTGAATGAAGAATTGGTGAAAGGATTGTGTGAAGAACCCTGCTTGGACAGAAGCTTGAAGGCTCTATTTAGTCTATCAAGAGGAATTGGATCTTCTTCATGCAAGTACAGAGCAAGTGTGTGTGTTGGAACCAAGGGTCACTGAAAGGAAGCTTGCAACATCAAGGCGATCAGGTTGTCTCTTATACTTTCAATTAATATGATACAGTGGCATGTCCCTTTCCCATAAAGTCACTATTACTTTATTGTGTAATTCATTGATCATATGCATAGGTTGACATTGAATATACTTTATTATCTTCACTTTGGTTGGTTTTTGTTGTCTTGGACTTGACTTCACGAGAGCACTGAAGCGAAGCGGGAACAAAAGAGACTCAAGGAAGCGATATAAACGTATGTCACTTATTCATTCCTATTACTAGATTCAATTATTACAACTTAGGGAAAGAGTCATTTCATGTCCTGTTTTGTTCTAGATCCAGGTGGATCTAGGGAGATCTGTTAGTGTCTGCACCTACGGATTTGTCCGATAACAACTGCGTATTTTCTCTGTGAGAGAAATATATCACATGGTGTCTTCCACACTTCTAAGCATAATAAATAATGCATAAGCCCCAAATCTTTCATTTCAAATTCTGTTGAAAGCTCCCTCTTAGTTTGAGCTATCAAGTTTTCCTCTCCAGTGAGGAACAAATCATCCACATATAAGACTAAGATAACCGGATGATTTTGTACGATATTTATATAAATATTTGGATCTACTATGCTCTTGGTGAATCCAAGACTCTGTAGAAAGTTGTCTATTCTCTCATACCAAGATCTCGGAGCTTGTTTTAATCCATACAGGGATTTCTTGAGTTTGCACACATTATATTCTTTCTCATGGATCACGAAACCTTCATGTTGTTCAATATACGCTTCTTACTCAACTTCACCGTTAAGAAAAGAAATCTTAACAACCATCTAGTGAAGTTTCCAACCAAAGACTACAGCAAGAGAGATAATAATCTCGATGGAAATATATCTGGCAACTGGAGCAAAGATCTCATCATAGTCAATTCCTTCTTTCTGAGAGAAACCACGAGCCACGAATCTAGCCTTGTATTTTTCAATACCGCCATCTGATGTATGCTTTATCTTATAAAGTCATTTGGAAGTTACCACTGATTTTCCACAAGGTCTTGGAACCACTGCCCATACTTCATTCTTTAGTATTGAATCGTATTCTTATATCATATCATCTTTCCACACTTGATGTTTGGAAGCTTCTTCAAATGTGGAAGGTTATGAATCAATCACAAGATTCAATTTAGCTATAAGACTGGAGTACTTATCTGGTTTCTTATTTTCTCTGAAAGTGCCCTTAGGTGTTGAATGTTTTTTTGTTTCCTTTAGAATTTTCCGGCACCAGGTTGGTTTCATTTTAATAGGAGGTTTCTCTAAAGAAAACTCAATATTATCCCTTGAGGGATCCACTGGAAGTTTTGAGGTCTCCTCTCTCTGCTCATATGGAAGAGGTGAATCTGAAGATTCAAGAGATAGAGCTTCTTGCTCCCCTGAATCACATGGAAGTTCTCTGGCATGAAGAAAAGTTGTTTATTCATGAAAAGTCACGTCTCTACTAACCTCGATGAACTTTTGACCTGGGATATAAATTTTGTAAGCCTTTGAGATTTCATTGTATCCCACAAAAGTTTCTTTCTTTCCGGAGGGCTCTATCTTAGTACTCTTTTCTTTTGGAATGTGAACATAGACTGGACTGCCAAAGATTCTCAAGTGATCAACTGAAGGATTTATATCGGTGAAAACTTCTTCTGGAGTTTTCTCTTCAAAAGCTTTGTGTGGACATCTGTTCTGAATGTAGACTGCAGTACTGGAAGCTTCGGCCCAAAGAGATAGTGGTAAGTTTTGGTCATACATCATGGCTCTGGCTGCTTCACAGATAGTTATGTTCTTTCTTTCTGCGACCCCATTCTGTTAGGGATTATATGGCACAGTCAGATCCCTCTTAATCCCAAAAGCCCAATAGAGTTTATCATATTTGAAGAAGTCAAATTCTTTACCATTGTCTGTTATGAAAACCTGGATGTGTCTGTCTGTCTGATTTTCAACAAGATTCTTGAAATCTTGAAATCTGCTGAAAGATTCATCTTTAGTCTTTAAAAAATAAATCTAAGTTTTACGAGAGAAATCATCAATAAAAATGATATAGTAAATACAACCATTCATAGATGGAGCAGTCATGGGTCCACAAAGATCAGAATGAATTAGATCTAGAATGTCATTAGATTTTATATTGCTGAGAGGATAGGATTTCTTTGTATTCTTACCGAATGCACAACCTCTACAAACACTATCGTGTTCAAAATAAAATACTGGCATACTTGTTACCATCTTTTGCAAACCTGGAAGTGCGTTGTAGTTGATATGTCCAAGCCTTATGTACTAAAGTTCACAGGGATTTATCATCTCGTGAGCTAGTGCTTGAACAACTTGACCTGAGATTTTATAAATTACACTCTCACAAGTTACAATAGTCATAGCAATGATCAGGTCTCCATTTGAAGACCAAATGAAAGCCTTTCCTTTCGTGAAGGCTATTGAGTATCCTTTGTTTTCTAACACTGCAACTGAGATTAGATTTTTCTTTAAACCAGGAACATAAAGAATTTCATCAATATGAAAGATATTACCTGATTGAAGTTGGAAAGAAGTAGATCCAAAATCTTTTATGTCATAAGTATCATCAATATTCATTTCTACTTTTACATTGAATTTCTTGTCTCGATAGTTTGCAAGATTTTTTCTGAAACCTGTCATGTGTTTGGAGGCACCGTTGTCGATTAACCAAATCTCCTCTGACTTGGTTATAGTACCAAAAAGAGATGAGATGAGATAATATTCTTGATTTTGTTCTTGCTCTTTGGTGGCTACCCTGGTTTGTATTATTTGAGGTTCTTGTTGAGGCTTAGCCTCTTCAGTAGCAATTGAGGCTTGGAACTTTCCTTTTCTTCTCTACTGAGAGGGAGGGTTTTTGCAATCTTTTGCATAATGTCCTATATTATTGCAGTTAAAACATCTTACTTTAGATAAATGAGGATTAAGATGAGATAACTTACCTCAAAGTTTCTTACCTTTGCCTTTAGATTGAGGAAACTTCTTCCATTTCTTGGCTTTCGGTGAAAGGACATGATCTCTTAGAATTGAATGTTCATTTTTTCTTTTGAGTCTTCCTTCTTATTCTAAGCAGTCATGCCATAATCTGTCAAAGTTAGGTTGATCTTTTCTTCCATTGACTGAAGCGAGAAAAACTCCCCATGACTCTGGGAGTCCATCAACTGCATTTTGCACAAGGTGATCATCATCATCTACAACAACTCCTATTGCTATAAGTTGATCTTTGGTTTGAGCAATCTTGGAGAAGAATGTAGCAATTGTTTCATATTTTCCCATCCTCAAAGTACGTAGTTGTTTCTTCAATATTTTCTTTAGAGTTGGCACCTTCTTTTCATAGATATTAGCTAGGGCATCAAATCAATCTTTGGTAGTTCTTAGATGACCAATGATGGGCATCATGTTGTCCTTAACATAATAAAAAATGATTATTTTAGCATTGGCTTGTTTCTTCCTATATATTGCCCTGGTTGTGTTTGTGGTGGGTTCTTCAATTACCCTAGTAATCAGCTCTTCTAGATCACTCTCTTCAAGAATGTTGAGTATTTTTCACTTCCAATCATTGAAGTTGGAAGCCTCTACAAGTCTATCTTCAACTTTGATTGAATAGGAGACTATGCTGAGTTATGGATCAGTTTAATAGAGGATATGTTGTTGATCTGCAAAACAAAACCTAACAATATGGATCTACACAGACTCGAGTCTACACTTCTTGAGCTCTTTTCACGCCCTAAGCTCTGAAACCATGTTAGAAATAAGGAAAAGAACATAAATAATACTTTTCAAAATTTTATGTTTACTAGATCAGTGAGTACACAACAGATCTAAATAAAGATTCATGATCAGAGGCACATAAGAAATACAGTAGATATGAAAACAACAACTATAGATATAAAACAACAAATATTTATGAGCATGTAAAACAAGTAAATCTGAAACAATCAATTATTTATGAGTATGTAAAACAAGTAGATCTGAACTTTGAACAAGTAACTCAAACTGAAGAAAATGCAACTGAAACTTACCTCTGAGATTTACCTCTTAAACAATTATAGAAGAGCTTGGCACACAAGTGAATATAATCCTCTGTGATATGCTTAGATCTAGTTTAGGTTCATAGATCAACCACTTAGGGTTTGATCTCTGTCAAGGAGATCATAGGATTGTTTTTCCAAAAGATAAAAACCCCAAACTATTTTCTTAAATAGAAAACTCTTATAACAACAACACACAGGGATGGATCTGGCAGCTAGAGAATGTGTGGTAGCAATGAAAAGAAACCTGGAAGGAGATTCGCGGCCCTCACTAGTTCCATATCTGCACACAGAGGTAGACGACAGCCTACAATAGAGGGCCAACAATTATATCACATAGATCTCACACAGAGAAAGGAGGGTTGGCTACTTGAGAAGAGAAGATTTGTTGAGTGAAGGGTGGTCGAATGCTTAGAAGAGGGAAGATATATATAGTAGGGTGGTCGGCTTCTTAGAAGAAGACAGATCTGTGTAGTAACAATGACCTAGCAGAGTGATCAACTCAGCAAGAGAACAACCAACAGGATAACACCTAGATACCTCCTTCCAGTGCAAATAAATATGAACCGAAACTTGAACAGTCAATGGGGCCGCAAGACTGAGGAAGAATATCACAGAAGTATCTGCCACTTTGAAGAGCAGAGAGTGAGTGTGAGTGAATGTAAGTTAGAATGAAGAGGTAGGTTCTAATTTATAGTTTTAGGTTAGGGCTTAGGTTAATAAAATATTGATTAATATAATGACATATTATTTAATATAAATATTAAATTAATATGTCAAATTAAATATTAATTAATATTTTTAAATTAACATTACAAAACCCCAAAAACACAAAATTAATAACCCTACTCATACTCAAACACAAAAACCAAGGATGAAGATCAATCAAGGGGTTAGGAAAGACAAGGGGTTTTCTTAGTGGTAAAACATGTCCATATGAATCTCAAGGTGACCAATAAACTTTATCATCACTGCATAAGGGGGGTACATCACACAATGTGGTCATGCCCATCTTCATAGTCTCTCCTAGGTCCCATGGACCATCTTGGGAGAGAGAAAGATGATCACACATCAACACATATTGGTATTACACCAAGATCTACCTGGTCAAAGACCAGGTTGCCCCATAACAAATTTGGGGTCTTACCCACCAAGGTACAAGACCAAGGATCAACCATGCTTTAAGCATGGGTTCCCTGGAACACATCTAAGGATTGATCCAGAATCGGATCCAGGATTTGATGGGGCTCAGAAAGGCCTAAAAATAAAATTTCTCATAATGGCTTCAAAATGGATGTGTGTGTAGGCCTCGTCGATACGAACCCAACGCAACTTGAACGGGCTCAAACGGACATCATATGCTCAAGTTATGGTGATTTGTTCGTTTTTCCAGACACGCAAAAAAATGATGATTGTACAGTCCATATAGTGCTACGTGGTAGTTGATTGTACAGGCCGTATGGTTGTACAACTAACATGGCATGCACAATTTGCAGCTTCTAGAGGTGACACATGGCAGGCTAGTTGGGCATATGGACACTGACGTGGACATGACAGTTGGCCCAATTTGGGGGTGACACGTGGCACGCCCTACGACGACACGTGGCACGTTCATATGGATGAAATGGCACGCCTGTATGGAGGCACATGGAACATTCGTACAAATGACATGGCATGCCCTATGACAACACATGGCAGGCAGTGACTAGGAAAGTATGTGCTGACAAGGCTGGTAGATGGACGAATAGCAAGCTGACACGTGGCAGTTATGATGAAGTGTGGGAAGGTGCCACTTGGCCCAGACATGGGCTTCCACATGTCACCCATCGGTTGGCTCGTTGTTCATTTGCAAAAAAAAATTGGAGTCTACGAGTTTCGAACCGGAGACCACTTGTAAATAATGGAGAAAGCATCAGTTGAAAGTGCCAGTTGTAAGCGTCAGTTATAAGCACTAGTTATAAGCTTCAGTTGTGAGATTCAGTTGTAGGCGTGTTAAGAGTCAGTTCTTAGTTAAGAGTCTAGTTGTCTTTGTTTTGCATGTAACCGACTTGATCGAATCTTTTCCTATATAAGGATGTAATATGTCTTCATTGAATAATACAGAAGTGAGCATAGCCTCACCTTGTGTTTTGGTTCGTATATTTTATCTTGGTATCAGAGTTTGAGAGGTGTGGACTCCCAGAAGGCCAGTGAAGTGTGAAATCACTTGCATGATCCGGTTGCATATCATTTCGAGGAGGAGCGTGGAGTTTGACAACAAATATTGAAGTGTGCAGTGTAAGCTTGGGAGCAAGCTTGAAGGTTTTGAATGCGTGGGGCTGGTGCATGCGGGGTTTGCATGCATGAATGCATGCGTGAGTTTTTGAGATCGGGTGCATGTGTGGAGTTTGATTGCATGTGTGTGAAGCTTTGCATGCGTGACGTTGAAGATTCTTTTATTAACGTGAGTCTTTTATTATTAAAGTGAGGTATACTTTGTTTTTATTAAAGTGAAGTTTTTTCTTATAATTACCTTTGAAAATCATAAAGGTGGATTTTTTATTATTAAAGGTGGATGCATGTGTGAAGTTTAAACTTAATGTGGGATATTAAAGTTTAAAAAAGGAGGATATTTTGGATATTAAGATGCATGCATGCATGATTTAAGCTAAGAACAGAGGTATATTTGGACCAGTGGATCCGAAGGCAGAGCGACGGATTGCTCAGCACAAGAGAAAATTCGACAAAAAGTTGCATATCTTTGGTGATTCACTTGCAAAGACTAACTTGCAGAAATGGTGAATCCTCTAGCGGAGACCTACCTCAACGACGCCAACAAGTTAAATGGCTCAAACTTCATTAACTGGAAATTCAAGATGCAGATGCTCATGGAGGGCTATGGTGTCTGGAACATTGCAAAGGGAACTGAACTGAAACCTGATGCGGCTGCAGGTGCGATAGCAACACAGATCTAAGATTGGGAGAAGCACGAAAACAAGGCAAAGGTATTGTTGCGCATGTCTGTTAAAGATAGCATAATTCCACATATTAGAGACGCTACAACTTCTGCTACAACATGGACAGCTCTTAAAGCATTATATGAAACTAGCAACACAAATCGTATTTTGTTCCTAAAAACTAAATTGCTAGGCATTAAGATGGATGAAAATGAATCTGTTAGTTCATTTTTGGGTCGCATTAAAGAGGTGAAAGACAAGCTAGTAAATATAGGGGAAACTGTTTCCAACATTGATCTAGTGACTATTACCTTAAATGGTATGCTAGAAGATTATCATATGTTCATAACAGGTCTTGCAGCAAGGGAGAAACTTCCTACGTTTGAAGAACTGACAAGTATTTTGCTGCAAGAGGAAGAGAGGCGCGGGAATCTGAAGCCTCAAAATAAAGATTTGGCATTGTGGTCAAATAATAGATCTGCGAGAGGGAGATCAGGAGTAAGAGGCAGAGGAGGTAGTTCATGGAAGAGAGGCAGTTCATCACAGAGAAGACAATCTCCAAATCAAGGTATGCAATCTGATAGGAATGAGTCAAAGAGTTGTTTTTATTGTGGTCGACCTGGACATATGGTTAAAGACTGTCATAATAAGAAAAGTGATGAGGCTAGGAATAAACCTAGAACACATCCAGGTCATTATGCATAAAAATCTTCAAATCAAGATCACAGATTATTTATTGCTAGTGATGATATTGATGAACCCCTGAATTTTGACTCATGGGATCTTAAGTTGTTTATGTCTAACGCTGCTTTATCTGCTGAAACGGATGATTCTGATGCCTGGTTTGTGGATTCTGGAGCATCAGTACATATGACTTGTAATAAAAATTGGTATGCTAATTTTAAAGAAACAAAGAATGGTGCCAGCATATATCTTGGAGATGACCATGCTCATCAAATCAAGGGATATGGAGACATTCCTGTGACATTGTCGAATGGTATTGTTCATCACATTCGCAATGTGGTGTATGTGCTAGGAATAAAGAAAAATTTGATTTCCGTGTCCACCATTACAGATCAGAACTTGAAGGTTGAATTCTTCAAGAATTATTGCATAGTGAAGGATCTGTTGGACCACTTTCGAACTGTTGCAACGGGTGTCAGAGTAAGAGGTCTATACAAACTTGATGTTACCAACAAAGCACATCATGCACTGACTTATGCCACTATGCCAACAGAGATTCTTTGGCATCAAAGGTATGGACACATCAATCATCCTGATTTATTGTTATTACAGAAAAAGAATATGGTT
>ML795858.1:54182-74735 GCA_009831015.1 Picea engelmannii
CTGCTCCCTCATCTTTCTTTTCTTCCCCCATGGGCGGTCGTCGGGGTTTGTGAGGCTGATCTTGCAAAGGTTCAACTAGATCGAGCCCCAACTCCTTATACCCCGATCTCGTTGGGGACATGCAAAGAAGGATCGAGAATGAGTAGACCGCTTTGATACCACTGATCCGGATTTATGTAGGAACACAATGAAATACAGAAATACACATAAACACAGAAATGCAGCGGAAATAAGACTTCATTTCATTAATAACAAATGACTGAAATATGCTTACAGACAGAATGGAAATAAACTAGCTAGGGCGTTGGTAGCTTATCTCTGAGAAGAGATGTGGCCGCTACTCGCATCCGTGAGAAGATGATTACAATGAGGCTTTGAAGGCCCTTTTTACAATAAACGGGAATGCCAAAAGTCCTTGACATCCAAAAACCTAACCCTGGGACATGAAGCGCCAAAAGTTATGTGGGCCCCGTTTGAGTAAGTTGGTGCATCAACTTCCCGGGGTCGTAACTTTTGCATACGATCTTCGTTTTAGGTGTATGATAGCTCGTTGGAAAGATCTATCCGAGGCCTACAACCCTTGAGACAAAATAGCATCGTTAGATGCTATTTTGCAAGAGCAACATACAAAAAAAAAACATCGTTTAGGACCTCAACATGGCCCCAGAAGTTCAAGACCCGAAAAAAACTGCTAAAAATAGTAAACTATGCGAAAACTGAAAAACTGAAAGAAGCAATGGTGGGGGTCCAAGTGGAATAGGTGGGTGGCCACCAATATCCACCTGGATCACAATCGTAATAGCAAGTCAACATGCAAACCACCAGTGTTGTTGGCAGCCTTCTCGAACACCAAGCTTTTATGTCAAAGCTATACTTCCTGTGCAATCGTAACAGAGACTCAACTCAACATGCAAACCACAAGGTTCTAAATGTAAAGCATCTGTTAACTGTTATACAAATTGACTTACACTCGACTTAAGTGAAATAACTTCATTAAACCCAAGGCAACTAAGGCAGGGAGTAGCTGATATGCAGCGCTCCCTTGTTTTTTCTATATTCGATGAAGTTAAAGAAATCATGGATAACTTAATTATTGAAAATCGATTATGTCCACTCAACCTGAACCCATAACAATTTTAAAACATATATTTCAATTTGTTAACGTCGTGTGAGTGGAAAAGATTAAAAATATGAAATTAGAAGCTTGAATGCCTATTAAAATTTTGAGAGGGCCTACAAAGTTCTCCTTGTTACACACATTCCTTTGTCAATAGTTCTGCATATTTTATGGACTATATAAGATGAGAACAAAATGAAATATTGTGGTATTTACTTGTTTACCAAAACCATTTTTTTTCAATTTCAATAACATGCTTAAAACCATTTTTTTCCATTTCAATAACATGCATATCCATCATGATTGACGGATTGTGACAAGGTGTTGTGATTCAAACAATCCAAGTTCAAAATTTTGCATATCCATCATGGTTTAGGGATTGTTAAAACTTTGCATATCCATCATGGTTTAGGGATTGTCACAAGGTGTTGTGATTCAAACAATCCAAGTTTAAAATTTTGATGGGTGTAGGGATTGTGACAAGGTGCTATGATTTAAACAATCCAAGTTTAAAATTAATTTTGATGGGTGGAGTCCTTATGTGCATGAAAAAATGTGTTTGATCTCAAAAAGTCTTTCGTCCATCATCAAAAGTACTTACACACACCTCACACACCTGACACGTCAAATTGATTTAAGTAAACATTAATAAAATACTTTATCTTTAGGCTATTGTCTATTCTCCACTTCTTATGATTATGATTAATGGTCTACTTAAATCCTAATAAGATATTGTATCTTTATCTAATGATAATAAGTTCCTCATATTACCTCTTCCTTTTCTCTTTCTCTTCTCCACTTCTTGATTATGGCATTTCACTATTTGAAATTAGACATATTTAGATAAAATATATATATATATATATATAATAGAATGTTTTATTTTTTATCTAAAACTCATAAGTAATATTTAATAATAATAATAATAATAATCTAATTTTAAAGTCACAGTAAAGCCAAACACCAAATTGGTGTATGAAACCTCCTTATTTGTGGGACATAGAAACTCCTCCGCACAGTGAATTACAAATTGACTGCTAGAATCTACGAAGATGTACATACCTTACTTACCCCCTCTGACTTTGATCACTCTCAAATTTATTTAATTTAGGTTGAGAATCCAAGGAGCACTAACCTCCTCTCTTATTATTAGTTGGTGCTAAGTGGGTGGCTTTGCAATATGTTGTGCTCAAAGTAATACATCCAATACAAAAATACAAAAACAGGTTGTCATGATGAAGTTCTATTTGTTTTGAGTACAATGTATAACATAGCAGCATGTTAGAAGGAAAAATCTCCAATTAATCACGTCTATAACTGATCCCTCTGCATCCTCGAATTCAGCGTACACCCAAAAAGCAAGACTGACAATATAGACCTGAGACAAACTGACATTTAGGTCTTACATTAGACATTTTCTTGGAGTAAACCATAGACGTCAAATAAACTTAATTAGAAAAGGAATATCTAACTCTTTGCCAAAGGAACTAAAACTCCAAACCATTTGATGAATAGTTTTCCAAAACCAAAATTTTGTGGAGTAAACCATACACGTCAAATAAACTTAATTAGAAAAGGAATATCTATGTCTTTGCCAAAGGAACTAAAACTCCAAACCATTTGATGAATAGTTTTTCCAAAACCAAAAGCATTTGCAATCTTACACCTATCTATTGCCAAAAGGTCAGACTTTACTGTACATACTTCCATTTATGTATTAAAGTTACCAAGTTACTCAAAAGGAAATCACTGCCGGCAAAACATATTACAGTGCTGGTAAAATACAAGACTAATTACAGAGGCAGATTAAGTTTTGTGAATGAATGTATTTACATTTACAGTGGTAGTAATTTTTACATCAGCTTCACCTAATAAAGTATTTGAATATTGATGAACTCTTCCGGTAGATTGCATAAAGAAGACTGGCTGGCAGCGGAATCTTTTCTTCAAGTGCAAGGTTATGCACTTTGATAAGAACTTATACAGATGGGGTAACAAAAAATAAAGAATTGAATCACACGGTGACATCCCCAATTATGATTACCAAAATCTATCCTTGTTGACACTCAGATAACCTGCCATAACTTTCCCACCAGTACTTCTCATGCCATCTACAAGGAAACACCATGTTGAACCGAGAGCCCCAATGAAAAAATCTGCTTCAGCAGCCATCAAGAAGTTCACTAGAGGATAGTTGGTACTGGTTTCTCTACCCAGACTAGCCTCATAAGCTGGCATAGTCATGTTTCCCACCTGGCGTGTAACATTCGTGTAGTAAAAGTTCCACCCAACATATGATTTTGTCTGTTCGATGACTTCCTGCAATATCAAGAATAAATTAGGCAATAGAGACAACTCATGATCAAATCATCAATGACCATCGAACCAGACTGATGTAGCATCAATTCAATGTATAGCTGAGAACCTCTCCATATTATGGTGTTTGTGAAGTATTCTGCTACTACATCTTAAAAGATTGACCAGATAATTTCACAACTTAGGCAGTGATGCAAGTTTGAACGGCAACGCCTTGGTGCATTGTTTACAAAGTCACGACGTATAGTACAAGCAATGTTTACATGCTTGGCGGCTGCAAACAATGATGGCAATAATGTAATTTGGTATTGGAAGGTATCCTACAACATACCACGCATCTCCAATGACAACAAAGAACATTAGCAGTTGAGAAAGTGGTGATTGATGGGGTAGATATAGAGATTTATCAATCAGCTGCTGCATTTTCAGTATCAAGAGATTAAGAGTTAAAAATTGTGTAATTGTATTTTACTCTAAAAAATAAAAGAAGCTTTAAATGTGTTATGAAAAGTTCCTAAACAAGGGGCATGCCATGTAAATAATGTACATACAAAAATATTATGGAAGTTTCCATGTTGTGACTCATTTATGCATCAAGACAAGAATAGATGTAACCAAAGAGAAGCAACCTTGAATAAGTTGAAACTGGAAAAATAGTGGGAGACGAGAGCAAATTCATACAAAATACTGAGGCAACTGAAAAGGCGACTGCAATAAGTTGCTAAACTTATCTAGCAATCGCAACTAGTCAAGAAAGAAGAGGGACCCATTATGTGAAAGTCAGCCACTGCAATATAGACTTGTAGGAGGAAGAAGAATCATTACCAAGGGACCTTTGACCAAGTATGAGCTAACATAAAGATAAACGAATTAGCAACTTTAGTCTACACTATCAAAACATTGACATTCCCATTTCAAACAACTCGTATTCAATTTGGAAACCAAAACCATTTCCAATTTCAAGCGATTTAGCTATAGGACCATCCCCAATTTTTCCAGATGGGCCCCTTTGCATCCAGAGTCATTTTTCACAAACTATCATCAGGAATGACCTTACAAGGTTGCACAAAAGCTTGTTTGTTTGTTTCCTGGAGCCTTTGGGTATAGCTAACTGTACTCCATGACAATGAATTGCTCAAGTCCTTCACCCATATCTCTTCCCACCTATGAAAGCCTTTTTTTCCCAGTTTCTTTCCAGCATACAAGGAGACTAAACAATCTTTTGTCTATGCAAAGGGAAAGTACAAATGACCATAACTAATGTTTTTTTTTTCCAACGGTTTCTGGTTAAGGGAGACATCCATGCCTGATTTTAAAACAAAAAGTTTTTAGACTACAAACCAGTTTTTATGTTCCACCAGGAAATATCTGGTAAATGTTTCCTGGCGGAAACATTTGCTAGATTTTTCCATATCCATTTCCATAAAAAGAAAGATGTCATGTACAGAAATGAGCCCCAGCTAAGATGTTTCAGTTATACAGCTTACAGTCATATTTAGTGAGCATTATTTCTCACTAAATTCCCAAGAAATGACTCACTGAAACTCTCCACAAACTGAACAAGAAATGCAGGTTTAATCAACATTAAAAAATAGGCTGCATGCACAATATTCAGAAGATATAGATACAGGACCAAACATCTTATCACGACCTATGGGGCAAGCCGATGATGCAGTTTGATCCTACCACATGTCCCCATCAGAGGTGATATGTAAAGCCTCTTTATCTTCATCACAGATGTTAGCCACCAAACATACATGGATCTTCTGAAATAATTCAGAAAGAAAATTGTCAAGGGATCTCTCGGTCTGTTTCTAAAGCCTTTATCATCCTCTGCATTTTGTGCTTGCCAACTTTTATAATAACTGCAATAGGACTAAAAGAAAGTCCTTGTTACACCTCATATTGTATGAGGTTCCACTTTGTGACTTTCATCACATTGATGGAGATTTGCTGCTGGTTCTTTGGAGATCTTTGGCATGGGAAAGTCTCACTTCTCCTTGGTTGGATTATTGTGCTTGCTGCTTGGTGGCCTTCTCACATGTGCTTGCCTTGTTGATCACCCCTTGGTTGCACTTTTGGATGGCTGTTTAGCATACTATCTCATTATGGTGTGGTTTGGTATATATGCTATCTTGGATGGATGATATGGATGATGGTCTAAGCCCCCCAAGGGGTTAGATGATGTTGTTGATGTTTTCCTAGTGACTCGGTGTGTTGATGTATGATGTCAGTGTCACTAGGACGGGGTGTTCTACATGGCCCCCGTGTGTTGGATGTATGATGGGGAACACACTTGATGATTGGATGGGTTAGCACTTTGTTATGTCCGCTTTCTCTTACGATGTTGCTATAGTGGAATGATTCATGTTGCTTTGGTGGGATTTTCTTAGGTGACATAACTTAATGATGTAACATTTGCTAGATATCACCTAGGGGGAAATGTGTTTGATGATGTTAGTACCCTCATTGATGTGTTATTTCCTAAGTTTGAGTTAGAGGGCGGGGGGGTTACTACATATGATTTGATGGTGAGCTAATCTTTTTCCTAAGGTTGGATGATGACTTTTGCTAGGGAGAACATCTTTTATCTACATGGTACAACGCTTTATTAGAGTGCACCCTTCATTGGCACACATGTTCATGGTGATTTAATCAGTTTGTGACTATTTGGAGGGGTACTATGGTTTTATTTCAGCGTTAACCTTAGTGCACACATGTTGAGGTTGATTTAAGTGTTTTAATTTATCTAGATAAGGCTAATAGCTTGAGCACCCTACTTCATCGACTTCCTTTTCACACTTGAAGGGGTTAGTTGGAGTTGGTTGAGGATTTCTAATGGTGTGCCCCACTTCTTGGGCACAATTTCCCAAGCATGCAATATTTTATTTGTTTCTTGGAGAGGCTTGTAGACTTCTCTAGGGCGCACAAAGTTGGGTTGGTTGGACATCTTTATGACATGGCATATGGAAGAGTATTTGATTGATGAGTTCTAACCACCTTGGCACAATCTCTTAGGGTGCACTTCATTGGAGAGTGTTTTATTATTTGTGGGTGGTTGAGGTAGTTGCATGGAACACTTTTCTAGGGTGCGGTGCACTTCATTGGAGAGTGTTTTATTATTTGTGGGTGGTTGAGGTAGTTGCATGGAACACTTTTCTAGGGTGCACCTCTCCTAGGTGCTCTCTCATCTTTATTGCATGGTTATTTCAGCTACACTTGTCATCTTTTGACCTTCATTGGAGAGCACCCTCACCTCTTTGACTTAGCACATATATTGTTTTAATGGAGGTGGTTATGAAGGACTTTTATTGGGAGGCGTGTGGCATACTGAGGGCCACATGTGTTGCTTTTGCATATTTACTTGGTCCTATTACTAATTTTTAGCATATTCTTGAAGGGAGCATTTCTGGAGACACTACTTGTTATTCTTGGAAATATATATTTTATTATATCATGGAGTTTTGGCATGGTAAAAACCCTAATTCGCCCTTATCTCCTTGGATTTGTATTGTTTGAGATGGTCCACTTGCCATTTTAAGGTTTTGACTACTTCATTTCTTGTGGAGCGCTCCATATACATGGCATCTTGGACATTCATCCATGGAGTTGGTTGCCTTGGGATTCACACATGTGGATTGGTTGCATGCATCTTATGGACCTCTTGCTATTTTTGGAGGCGATTGTTGTGCAGCATTCTCATAGGAGGATTATTATATTGTTTATTCTCTCATGCATCTTGAAGGGCGCACTTAGTAAGTTCTGCTATGTGGACCTTGGAGCACATCCTCCTATGTGGAGACTTATTTTATTATATCTTGCATGCATGCATTCTGGGAGGGTGCATTCCATGTGGACACTTGGAATTTGACTTAGTTTGGTGCCTATTTTGGTGGTGCAGCCCCTTCATGAGAATTATTTAGTGCATACCTCTCTCTATTTTTAGATGGAGCAAGTTGGCTTGAAGAGGCTTATGTCCACATGTGTTTGATTTGGTCAACCATGAATTGAGGAGAGATCTAACAAATCCATTCTTATAATATTTGTTTGAGTTGTTATGGAATTAGTTAGCAAATAATAATATTTTATTGTATGAGAGAAGAGACGCACTCTATAAAGAGGATCTCTCTCTCCATCGTTAAGGTGACTAAGAATTTGGGGATTGAGGAGCTCTTCCCTTGGGCTACATTGTAAATCATGTTAACAAGCTTAATGGAAGACTGGAGGTATCATTTTATCAGATGTGAGGCTTAATTTTTGCATGCTTTTAATATTGTTGGATAATTGTAGGAACCTCTTGCAAATAATGTTTTATGAAGGCCTTGTAACGGAATATTTTCCATTTAGGTAGGAGTAATGTGAGGAGGTTCTCCTTCTTATTTCCTTTTGCTATTATATTTCTGCATATATAAATCCTTCACCTATCAATAAGTGGTTGTTGTAATTAATATATCATTGTAGGGCAGCACCTTCATCAACGTGTTCAAGAGTGGCACCGATAGGGCTCTCCAAGAGTTATTTCTGTAATCATTTCCAGCACTATTAAGGTTGATTGTGGCATCCTATTTGCAACCCTTTCCTCCTGTTGGTTTGATCTACTCTGCTATTGGTCTAGGGGGTTCTTTATGGTTTATTCTAATTTACCTTACCATTCTAGATTGACCCTGGTTCAAATTTGATAAGCTTCCCAACAAAAGCCCTTTAAACTATCGGCCCCTCTGGTAAACCAAAAGGCAATGCAGCACACAGAGTGTACTGCGCAGTCTCACCCGAGATAGCTCTATGGGTGGCTACAATACTCAGGTGTTTGCAACCTGAGACTGAGCGGAGATATGTGGTAGTGCGTTGTAATCTCTATTCATTCAGTCTAACTTCTAACTCTAACAGTCATTCTATGCATGCATGTGCAATACCAGATCTACTTAGTTACTTCATTCATCTAACATTCATCAATTAGTCAGACATAAAGACGCATACATTCATTCACATAACACGATGTTACCGTGGTTCACCCCCTCCTAGGCTACATCCACAAATATTTAGCTCTCAAGCTTTATTATAGTTCAAAAATATATCATGCCGCGTGTGGTTACAATCTTAGGTCTCACCCTTTTCCACGGGCTCCTCGATCCCTGCGAGGCTGACTAGATCACACTAGGCTCCTCAGCCTACGATCTAACCCTAGGGATCGAGTCACTCACTACTCCCCTAACTCACTAGCTGAATGACTCATACAATTCTTACAACTCTCTCCCTCTCTATCTCCCTCTCTCCCTCTGTCTCTGTTGTCTCTCTTTCTCCTCTAAGTACTACTTATTTATCTCCTTGGCTCACCAACCATTACAATGCATTAAAAAAACCCTAACCCTAGCGTTGTTAGGTCTTCCTTGCATGCGCGCCTAGCCTGCTTCTCTTACACGTGTTGCTTTTCCTTCCAGCTGTCTTTTCCTCCTTGCATGCTTCTCCTCCAAAAATAGCCTTTCTTCCTTACTAGGCCTGCATCCAACAGGCCCCCAACACTGACATGTGGCTCGTCCCGAGCCACCTCAACTTTATGCGCTTCTTCAATCTCTCCTACGAGAGCCTGGAACTTCTCTGTGAGTTCCTTTGCTTGCGTTTGAGCCTGTGCGGTCTTCTCCCTGAGTGCGTCCAATACCTGCACTGCAATCTCGTCGCTAATCATCTCTGCGCACTCTACCTGAGTTTGTGCCATGTTCTTCTTTGTGTCTTTTGCTTGCACAATGACCTTTGTCACCCGCTCTTGGAGAGGTTCCATTTGAGCTTGGCACTCCTTCTGTGTCTGCACAGCTATGAGTTCTTCCTGCAGCTTCTTCATATCCTGTGCTCCTTTAACGCGCTTAGTGATCAACATCGTCTTCTGCCTCTACTTGAGGTCCTGGATAGCTGCACCTATCCTCTCCTCCTCCTGGTCCCACTGCTGGACCTGTTGATCCTCCTCCAGCTTCATCCATAGTTGTGTTGCTTTATCGAACAAGTCGACAATTGCGCTGACTTGTCGCTCCATCTCCTCTATCTGCGTTGTTGCTTCCTGCTTCCTCCGCTCCTTCACCTCCGGGGGAGTGGTAGGTATGAGTTGTTCTCGGAGGTGTGCTCGCACTCCTGCATGTATTGATCGATTGTCTGCACAATCTGATCAATCTTCTGCGTCGTCATGAGCTCTGTTATCTGAGCACTCTTTGGAATTTTCTCATAGGCTACAACAATCCCTGCTCAAGCCTATCAGCGCGGTCTTCCTCGTCTTTGGTCTCGAGCTTGACCTGCTCAAGCACCAATTCCAACTCTTCTCTGTTGTCCTTCGTCTGTTGCAATTCCACTGCGTCTATGTGCGCGCGTGACTGTACCTCCTGCGCGACGCTGACTTGCAGTGTATACAAGGCCTTGGTTGGTATCCGCGTCATTACCAACTATAATTGGGCCAAATCCTTCAAGGGTGTCTGACCCACAATTTCATCATTGCACAACTGTAATTGGGCCAAATCCTTCAAGGGTGTTTGACCCACAATTTCATCCATGCGCCGCATGTTGGGTGTAACGTGAAACATCAAGCTCGACTGTGTTGTCGTCTGGATTCTATCCTACTCGCTTGATCCAACCTCGGCTCCTGGCTGTGATGCTGTCGGCACTGATTCTATTCCTTTGTCGACCCTTTGTGTTTTTCTGATTTGCTCAAGGAGTTGCCTCATGTCTGCCAGCTCATCCTGCATCCTATCCCTTTGGCATTGAGCTTCGTACAAATCCTCCATTATTCGATCCTGGACCATCTGGGCCACGAGGTCCACGTCGTCCTCCGTGATCGTATATTCTGGTGGCGTTGTGTGCCTTAACTTTCTTGCGCACACCCCCCGTTTGTATAATTGGCCTCTTGGTCTGGCCTTGCTCTTGTTGAGTAGCACTTGATGTTGCTCCCAGTGTTGTCTCTGTCTCTTTTTCTTGTTCCTTGGACACACCACCTTTCTTCTGTTGCGTTGGGTTTTGATCTGTCCTTGGCTTCTTGGGCGGCGTTTTGTCTCCTGGGGGTGCTTGTTCCTGCCCTGCCTCAGTCTCCTTATCCGTGGGCATCTCTTGATTCAGGACTGGAATCCTCCAGTCATCGTTCCAATCCATGATGGCCATTTCTATGTCCTCTTCCTTGACACAGTACCGCAGTTGTAGCCATTGGTTGTCGAGATCCTTCCGTGCATGGATCCACATTGTATGCTTGGTCACTTTAAAGTTGGCTATGCCCTGATATTATGCAACCACCTCTGGTGTAATCCGCTAAGTGTTGGCGATGTTTTCCTGCAAGTCGTTGTAATATCCTTCAAACATGCCTGCATTCGCTCTTTTGTTCTTGGGGTTTGCATTGCTCCTCAACGATAGGTATTGCACTACGCGACAAGGATTGGATCTTGCGGCAAAGAATGAATACTTAGGCTCCCTCCATCCGACCAAGGTGATCAGGACGAGTAGCCACGAACAATGAAATTCTGTCCCCAGGTCCTGTGTGTCCTTGCAGTCTTCCAGGAACAGATTCAACAAGTACGGAGCCCAACTGAGTGTGGTGCCCTCCGCACACTGTGCTGCAGCTGCGACGACCCCGGCAGGGACTTCATCCTTGCGACATTTCCTAAGTAACTTGCACGCCATGATTTTTGTGTCCATCCTTGTTGTTGAATCACTAATGCACTTAATTATGATTCCGTGCAACCCTCTTTCTGTACCATACTTCTTCTTCATTTCCTCGGCCAGTGCCTTCTCCTTCATCTTGTCATCAAGGAACTGCGCGGGTGTCTCCCCCCATGTTGGCAGCCATGTGATGTATGCAATGAGATCCACGACTATCGAGACGAGTTGTTCCAGCCACAGGTATCCTCCATGGGTAACTGCCATCAGCTACTTGACTCAATTGCTTACGTCCCGGCCCCTCCCAAAGTGCAGGATGTCCAACATGCCTAGAATGTCGGTTTTGGCTAGTCTGATTGCCCACTGTCTTGGTTGGTTAATTGGTTCACCAAAGGATCCTAAACCCGCAGTTTCCAGGTAAACTTTCTTGGCAAACTCTAGAAACTTGTCTGTGTCTTTCACATCGTGGTCTGAGTACCGCAATTTCTCCACGTGGCCTAACATGTTGCCCGGGACACGCACCCCTTCTGGAATGCGCGACAAGACTATGGTTGTGGTGGCCTGCTTGCGCGGTGATCTTGCTACTAGCTGTTTTCCCTTGTGCTGTGGTGGTTGACTCGAGGTTCCAGCCTCCCTAGTTCTCTCTTCTGCATACTCCTCTACCGATGACATCTTCCACTGTGCCCTCCTGTGGTTGTTCTGGCGTAGTTGTGTGCGACCTTTCTGGCACGGCCGTTTCTGCTTGATTTGGGATCGTCCCATTAACCCTCGGGGCTTCTTCAGGGTGTTCCGAGCGCGAAGGATTTCTTGTATCCTGGGTCTGCTGACTCTGTCCTACTCTCGACATATCGATGTCCATGCCCACTGGTGTTGTCTGTTGAGTTTCCTCCACTACTGGTGTGGGGCTTCCTGGTGTCATATCAGGTGATGGAATTTCATCCACATTGACGATTTCCAGAGGCTGAGGTGGTTGTTGTTCTCTTTCCTATGGCTGTTGAGGTGCTCTAATGTTGCTTCGAGGTCGTCTACAGGTCTAGCTTGGCACTCCTAGCTTGGGTGGTGCCATGGTGTTAAAGGTACTCTTCGTCAAGCTTTGTTGGCTCTGTAACTTCTACAAACTCGCTCTTTGCTCCGTATACTCTATCAGTCTATGCTTTTCTCAATTTCTCAATAGCCCTTATGATTCTCGCGTGCTTACCTTATATAAGAATTGGGTGAAACTTCTCGGAGACGTTACCCCACTTGCGTTTTGAATGAACTGGCGCTTCTCGCGTATTTGCCATAGAATTTCCTTGCCGTCGCCAGTTGGCGCGATTAATGCGATGTCTCGTCAATTGTTCTTGTTATTTAATTTTGATAGTCGTCGTCCGTTGGCGCTTATTTGTCGTACCCGTCATTTCCGTCGTTTTCGCCTTTTAGTGACCGTTGGTCCTTTCTTCATCGTGCTAGCGTTTCCGAGTGGGCATGCTCATTCTCTTTTCGGCGCATTACGCCTTTGTTGCCCCTTTGTTTTTTTTTTCGTTTTTCTTTCAAGTATTAGGAGGTCAACTGTCCCTATACAGCTTCAGTCGATTCCCATTGATCATCCCTCTAAGTTATGTTCCTCCTAAGTCCTTCAATTGTACAGCTCCCCCATCTGTGACAGTCTTTACTTCGCATGGTCCTAACCAATGCATTCTAAGTTTTACTGGGTGCTGATGGGATTTACTGTCATACACCAAGACTAAGTCTCCTTCCTTGAAATTTTTCCTCTTGATATGTTTGCCATGCCAAGATTTGTCCCTTGCTTTCTATACTTCTTGGTGAAATCCTGCTAGAATCCTATCTTCCTCCATGTTCATTAGTTGATTTATCCTTTCTTGTACTGCGCCTCGCTCTGTCATGTTTGTAATTGTTGCTACGTGCAGACTAGGTACCAAAAACTCTAATGGAACCACTGCTTCTTGTCCATCACCAATTTGAATGGTGTCTACCCTGTCAAATTTTTGC
Organism: Picea engelmannii; assembly: GCA_009831015.1. Lineage (NCBI taxonomy): Eukaryota > Viridiplantae > Streptophyta > Pinopsida > Pinales > Pinaceae > Picea > Picea engelmannii. The sequence continues at coordinate 67,228 of ML795858.1, forward strand.
ATGTGGTCTTGTACACCCACAGTACTGCTTGTATCTTCAAGTCTCAATCCTCCCTATTAACGTTACAAATCTTTGTTAGTGCATTCTCGAGGATTTTGTTAAAGGCTTCCACTGTTCCATTTACTTGAGGATGATATGGTGTACTCTTTTGATGATGAACTTCAAACTCCTCAGTCATAGCCCTAATAGTGTTGTTAATGAAGTGAGTGCCTTGGTCACTCATCAAAATCATTGGGCAGCCAAATCTAATGATAACGTGCTCAAACAAGAAGTGTTTTGTTGTCTCTGCACTACAATCTTTTACTGGTGTTGCTTATGCCCATCTTGTCAAGTATTTTGTCGCAATGATAATGTACCTCGCTCCTAACCTTTTTTCTGGTGGGTTAATTGGTCCCACAAAATCTATTGCCCATTCGTCAAATACCTGCAAGGTTACTTGTGGTCTCAGGGGCATCTCATCCCTTCTATTCGGTTTCCCAACCCTTTGACATAAGTCGCATTTCTGGCAGTAGTCCTTTGAGTCTCTGTGAACAGTCGGCCACCATAGTCCTGTGCACAATACCTTTTGCATAGTAGCTTTGCCTACATAATGTCCTCCTGCTATTCCCTCATGGGCTTCCGCTAAAACCCTAGGTCTTCCATGTTCTAGCACACATCTTCTCAAGATGTTATCTGCACCCATTTTGTATAAATGTCTTGCAATCAATTGATAGTCTGCAGCCCTGACTACCAGATTTTTCTTCTGCGCAATGTTGAATTCCTGTGGCGCAGTCCCTGTACTCAAGTACTGGATGATGTCTGCGAAGTATTCATCAGCTATATGGACTGAAAATAGTTGCGCGTCGGGAAAGATGTCCTCTAGATTCGTAGGTTCCTCCCCATTCGTGATCCTCGACAGGTGATCAGGTCCTGCGTTCAGCTTCCCTGGTTTGACTATCACTTCAAAGTCAAATTCTTGGAACAGCAATAACCATCTACAAATTCTCCCCCCCAACACTGGCTTGTTGAAGAAGTATTTGAGCACTGAATGGTCTATGAACATCTTGAAATGTTTTCCCAATAAATAATGCTTGAACTTCTGAAGCGCGTAGACCATAGCTAAGCCTTCCCTCTCTGTGGTATTGTAGTTATGCTCTGATTCTGACAGTTTTCTGCTAGCAAATGCTATCGGATGGTCCAGTTCTCCTGCTCCTGGTTGCGCCAGAATAGCTCCAAGTGCTATGGCCGATGCATCTACATGTATGTGGAATGTCTTTTCCCAATCAGAGAATACCAGTATTGGTGTGGTTACCATTTTTGCTTTCAGTGTGTCCAATCCGCGCAAACAATCCTCATTCCACTGAAACTTGCTTTCTTTTCTTAGTAATTTCCCCATTGGCACAGTGATCTGTGCATACCCCTTTATAAATTTCCTATAGTATCCTGTGTGTCCCAATGTCGCTCTTAATTGGCGGATTGTTTTTGGTGGTGGTAGGTTAACAATTATGGCAATCTTGGCAGGATCTACTTGCAAGCCTTGCTTGCATACTATATAGCCCAATAGTATCCCAAAAGGTGTTCCGAAGATGCACTTTTTTATATTTAACGATATCTGACATTGCCTGCATCTTTCTAACATCAGTCTTAACACCCCTACATGGTATAAATGTCTTGCAAACAATTGATAGTCTGCAGCCCTGACTACCAGATTTTTCTTCTGCGCAGTGTTGAATTCTTGTGGCGCAGTCCCTGTACTCAAGTACTGGATGATGTCTGTGAAGTATTCATCGGCTATCTGGACTGAAAATAGCTGCGCATCGAGAAAGATGTCCTCTAGATTCGTAGGTTCCTCCCCATTCGTGATCCTCGACAAGTGATCAGGTCCTGCGTTCAGCTTCCCTGGTTTGACTATCACTTCAAAGTCAAATTCTTGGAACAGCAATAACCATCTACAAATTCTCCCCCCCCCCAACACTGGCTTGTTGAATAAGTATTTGAGCACTGAATGGTCTGTGAACATCTTGAAATGTTTTCCCAATCAATAATGCTTGAACTTCTGAAGCGCGTAGACCATAGCTAAGCCTTCCCTCTCTATGGTATTGTAGTTCTGCTCTGATTCTGACAATTTTCTGCTAGCAAATGCTATTGGATGGTCCAGTTCTCCTGCTCCTGGTTGCGCCAGAATAGCTCCAAGTGCTATGGCCGATGCATCTCTACATGTACGTGGAATGTCTTTTCCCAATTAGGGAATACCAGTATTGGTGTGGTTACCATTTTTGCTTTCAGGGTGTCCAATCCGCGCAGACAGTCCTCATTCCATTGAAACTTGCTTTCTTTTCTTAGTAATTTCCCCATTGGCACAGTGATCTGTGCATACCCCTTTATAAATTTCCTGTAGTATCTTGTGTGTCCCAATGTCACTCTCAATTGGCGGATTGTTTTTGGTGGTGGTAGGCTAACAATTACGGCAATCTTGGCAGGATCTACTTGCAAGCCTTGCTTGCATACTATATGGCCCAATAGTATCCCAAAAGGTGTCCAAAGATGCACTTTTTTATATTTAACGATATCTGACATTGCCTGCATCTTTCTAACATCAGTCTTAACACCCCTACATGGTCTTTCAACAGACTATAGACTGTCCAATCGTCCAGATATACCTCTAGAGACCGGTGGATGAATTATTTGAATGCAGCTATGACTACTCTGGAAAATATTGCCGGTGCATTCTTCAGTCCAAACGGCATGACTGTATACTGGTAGGATCCCCATTCTGTGGCAAAAGTGGTCTTGTATCTGTCTCCCGGTGCTATCTTGATCTGATGGTATCCCGAGAATCCGTCGGTGAATGAATAAGCTTCCTGTCCTCCTACGTTCTCCAACACCTCATCTGTGAAAGGAGTAGGGAACGGGTCATGTAGGCACGCATCATTCAGCTTCCTCAAGTCGACACATATTCTTATCACCCCTTGTTTCTTCTCTTGAACTACCATCGGGCTTACCCATTCAGATTCTTTTACAGGTTCTATGATTCCAGCCCCCAACATTCTATCGATTTCAGCTTTGACTTTTTGTTTGTAGAACGAGTTTAGTCTGTATGGTCGTTGTCGGATCGACCTTGCCTCAGCTCTGAGCGGTATCTTCATTTCGCCTAGCTCTCCTACAATGCCTTTCACTTCTGTGAACGTTGTTGGGAACAGATCGATGTACTCGCGCAGTAACTTTGTTATTCTTTCCACTGTTTGCTCATCCCAGTAGTCTCCAATGCTGGCCATTTTGAGGTTCTCAACTATCCCAATGTTGACTTTCTTCACCCTAATCGACACAACAATTACTTTTGATTCCAGAGGTGGACCTCCCACTTCTCTTTCGCCTTCAACTTCCTCAATCTGAATATCGCGCGGATTATCTTCATCAGGTGCTTCTTTCTGCACGTGGTAGCATGACAATAGTTCTTTTATTGTCTGTCTGTTTTGTTGTTGTTCTTCTGTCATGAGTTCAACTTCTGGTTCTTTAATGAATATCACCCCTCTGATTTGTTTAAGTGTTGCGTCTATGTTGGGGTTCTCATGCTCAAATGAGAAAGTGACTATAAAGTTTTGTCGTAACGTTGTCTAGTTTGTAGTTCCTCTGCGCAGTTCCTGGTCTATATACCAGTTTGTTGGGATGCCTTCTAATGAGTGAACAAAATGATGAGGCCATTCCTCCGGTGGTGTCATCCTCCATAGCGTTATGCACTTCTCCAGGTGTTCTCTTTGTGCCCCATGTCCATCATATTTCTGCGATTGATTGCTCCCCTGTTCTGCGCCAAATTTGATGCGCCGTAACCGCTTACATTGGTACCAGTCCTTGACTGTTTCTTTGTGCGCACCCCACCATCTTGCAGGTGTTGCCTTGAGTGATATATCCAGGGCTAAGAGCCTCTGATTTTCTAACATTTCGTCTTCGTATCGTGTTAAGAATGCTTCTAAGTCATTCACTCCATGGAAGCTGGGAGGTTCCCTTCTCTCCGTACCTACCCATCTTACTACACAGTCTATTCTTGCGCATCTTCTTGTGGAGACTTCGTGTAACCTCTGCTGGCAATTTTCTAAGCCCGTATCTAAGTCTGACGCACATGAGGTGATGCTTCGCCAACTAAGTACCCCATCTGCAGTTGGGTTCACGTAATCTTCATCTCGCGCAGTTGTTCTGTACAACTGATTAATTTCCTCCAAGTCCAAGCAAGTAGGTTCTATGAACCTTTCCCCTTCTGATGGGTCCAATGGCGCAATGACTCTGTATTCTCCTGACTCGAAGGTCATCTTCCAGGTCTTTAAATTGATTATGGCCTGGTTATCAAACGCCCAATCCAAGCCAAGCAATGTCGGATAAGGTGTTGTGCCATCCATTCTCTCGATTACTTTGAAGTCGGCTTTAGTCCGTACTCCATCCAAATCTACTGTCACTCATTTTAGTCTTCCAATTGGTAGAACTCTGTATTGATTTGCTAGTTTTAGTTGAACAGGTGAATATCCTAATGTGGGCTCTCCCATGCATTGTCATGCCTTCTTGGGTAATACATTGACTTCGGATCCTAAATCCAGTATAATATCTCCCATGTTGAAATCTCCAATGTTGACGTTCAGTCTGAATTCCCTACTTGTTCTCTTCCTTGTATGTAAATGATTAACTGTTTTATGTTCTAACTTTCCTTCTGCCTCTATGCTACATCTTTCTAGCATATTTTGTAATATTCTGACAGATGACGGATCATTTAGTAGTTTCACACATGACTGCAAAAAACACCTAATCGTACTTACTTGTCCCAAGAGTTGTGTTTCTTTGGTGTGATCCAACGATGGAGGCATCTCGTACGTTGGTACTTCTTTATTATACTGTGCAGTTGATGTCGATGCAATGTCTGGCTTCAGGAATTCTTATCTGGCTTGCTTGAATATCTCATTTTCGTTATGCGCATCAAATTGCTTCTTCGGTTCAGCATTCTTCTTCACCCATTGGTGTTGTGCTGACTCTTGTCTTACTACGTCGTTTCCTGTTTTAGCTCCTCCCCGCGTAACTATGTTGATGTTTCTCCCTTCATCCCTCACTTCTATTGAAATCCACTGAACATTCTAATTGTTCTGATTTATCTTCTCCTGGATCGTCCCTAATAGTGTCAGACATTCTTTCGTGTCATGATTTAATGTGTGACAATACATACAGGTCGTTGGTGGGAGTGGACATTCTCTTGCATAGTGTTCTGGTTGTTGACAATTGTGGCATACCACCGGTCCTCTGCCTCTTCCAAAGCCTCTTCTTGCTCTTCCTCCACCTCTGTAGCCAGCTCGATCCCCTCGTGACGCGTTATACTGAGGCACTTGGTTATATTGCGCGGTATTATAATGTGGTCATGCGGTATTATAATGTGGTTGCGCAGTATTGTACTGCGGTTGCGCAATGTTATATTGTTGTTGCGCAGTGTTGTACAGGGCTGGTACTTGGTTAAACTGTGGTGTGGCTTGCCCAGTCATCATTTCTGCCTATACCCTGTATGCATTTGATGTTCTTTCCCTCATAAAGTCCATGGTTCTGCAATCTTTGTCATCATGGCCTACTGACTTGCAAAAGTTGCAATATGAGTTCTTTAACACTGTCTGGTACTTCTGCATCATTGGGCAGTGGTATGGATCATGACCCTGTTTCTTACAGATCTCACACCATAGTCCTCCTGTTGGCAATGGGTTTGGCATTCCTGCTACCATGTACCACGCGAATGCTAGACATTCGTTCTTATGGTGTCCTTATGTCCTACATGTGGTACACCAAACGACTTCTCTTTTGTCCTTACTTTTGTTTCGGTTTAGATGGTAAGTTAAGTTCTTCATATCCTCCTTTAGCTCCTCTATGGCTGGATCTGTCTTCTGATATTAGTTCTCTTCCAGTTGTAGAGCTGCCTGTAGAGCCTCTGCCTGCGTCTAAAACTTTTGTTGTCACAACGGATATTTCAAGTGTGGTAGTAGTGAATTGGCGAATAGATGCCTATGTTGCATATCTTTCATGACGTATTCTAGCTTTCCCTTCAATCATTTGAATCTCTGGTCAATCTCCCATACAGATTCTCCTGGTTTCTATCTGATCTCTATCATCCCATTCATGTATTGGTCCTCTAAACTAGGCTTCTGGAACTCATTTATCAGCAACTTCTTGATATCTCCAATTGTTCTAGTTGTCCCTGGCGGACTGTTTGCAGCTAAACTCATGTATCAATCCAGTGTGCGATCTCTTAGCTTGATAGCTAACTGTGCAAGTTTAGTGTCCTCGTCTGTAATTTGTTTCGCTTCCCAGATCTTTTCACAGATAAACAGGTGCTTCTTTGAGACTTCTGACGCTTCCCCTTTGAATTTTGGTAGCCTGATGGTGGGATCATGTCCTACGATCCTAAATGTTGAACTACTACCTCTGCGCGGTGTAGATACTTGACTAATGCTTCCTGAAATGGCTCCCCCAGTTGTTGTTCCTTGTGTAGATGTACTTCATGTTTTCTTCCTTCTCCTTAAATTCGATTGTCTAAATGGTGGTGTTCTCCTTGGTGTATTAATCGCACATGGGTTTATGGGTTCCACACACTGATATACATAGGAGTTTTGCCTTCTATTTCCGCTCTTGGACCTCTCGTCTTCCTCTCATATGTCGCGCGCGGGATTTCCTCAATCTGCTCCACAGCCCGAAGATCCTCTACCTACTCTTCATCACTTGCCAAGCCTTCCCTCGCGACTACGGCTCTCTTCTTGGTGTTCACCTTGTATTGGTAGGGTACTCCACTGCGCTTCTTTCCAGTTGTTGCCATGATCCACTCAATCTGGTCTTCGTCCATCATAATTGGGTCCAAGGCCTCCTCCTCCTTTCCTTTGTCTTCTTCTCCTTCCATTATGGGGGTTCTTTATGGTTTGTTTTGAATTTACCTTACCATTCTAGATTGACACTGGTTCAGATTTAATAAGCTTCCCAACAAAAACCCTTTAAACTATCGGCCCCTCTGGTAAACCAGAAGGCAACGCAGCACACAGAGTGTACTGCGCAGTCTCACCCGAGATAGTTCTATGGGTGGCTGCAAAACTCAAGTGTTTGCAACCTGGGACTGAGCAGAGATTTGTGGTTGTGCGTTGTAATTTCTATTCATTCTGTCTAACTTCTAACTCTAACAGTCATTCTATGCATGCATGTGGAACAGTGTTGCCAGAAGCAGGAGCGTCTGAAGCGTCATTTTCCAAAAATCCTCGAAAGTGAAGTGTTCAGGAAGCGTCTGTTATATATCTATATAATTTTTATATATATTGCATTTATATTCAAAAAAATATGCCCAAGGACAAATTAGTTGCAGAATATATGAAAACATGCATATTTGTACATCAATATAGATAGAAATGGCATCCATACTACGTAGTTCATCAATGATTAATCATTCGAGCATCAACCATCTAGATTCTAGATTCTAGCAATTGTAGAAAGTAGACCATAAACTTATGAAATGAAATCATATATCCAAA
>ML795858.1:108537-130962 GCA_009831015.1 Picea engelmannii
AGTGTGAAAACATGGATGTTAAATATATCTTCTTGCATGGGTATTTGCAAGAAGAAATTTGCATGGAACAACCTCTGGGCTATGTTTAGAATGACTCTAACCTTGTGTGTCACCTTAAGAATTCTCTATGGTCCTAAATAAGCTCCTCGGGCTTGGAATGCTAAAACGGATAACTTTCTTCTTGGCATTGGCTTTTCCAGATGTCATTTTGACCCCAATGGCTATACCAAGAAAGTAGGAGACCATATCATAGTACTTGTTCTTTATGTTAATGACCTTATTCTCACTGGTAGTGTTAGGAATAGGATTACATAGCAATACGAATAAAACAAATCAAAATGAATGCATAAATAAAACACAGAAGAACACAATACAAGAGAAACATTGATATATGTGGTTCACTGAGTATGGGCTACGTCCATGGAGAAACAACCAATCCTTCCTTTATTCCATCCAACAAAATGAATGGATAACACCTACAACACATATGTTGCAACCTCCTCTTCACTCTCTCCTAATCTCCTCTCTCAGTCACAATACTCTCTCTCTCATTTATAAACTTCACCATTACAATACAGTATATAAGATCTCGTGGCATCAAAAAGACCTAATCCATTGACCTCGATTAGATTACAACATTAATTCCTTAACTAGAATTAGAAAACAATGAGCTAGAAAATTGTGTGCCAAAACGGATGCAAACAAAATCGCTCGAATTTTTTTTCTCAGGGGCTCAGTCCCCCCATGACCCCCCTTGTCGTGCCCAGTGCAACATAATAGTGTGTGGGTCTATTTGTGCAAATAATATAACACATACCAAACACAACCCTATTAGGTATTGAGATCCAAACGTGGTTGGAGGAAGACCTCTGAATCATGAGAATAATCAGGCTCCACAACTAACAGGTAGTGACCCCAAACTTTTAAACCGTGTGAAAACCAACCTTAAGAATTTTTTTTGAAATGACATACTTAGGTTATTTGCATTATTTCTTTGGCCTCCATGTATTGCAAACCAAGGAAGAAATTTCCCTTTTCAAGTCTAAGTATGCATGGGACCGTCTTCTCTACTTTCACATGGAAGATTTTAAACTAGCCCCATCCCCCTTCTAGTCTGGAGTCAAACTTGTGGCCACTTGTGCTATGCCCGAAGTAGATGTCACTTTGTACCATCAGTTAGTTGGTATCCTTTTATATTTGACTCATATCTATCTTGAGATTTCCTTTGTTGTTGGTCTTGTTGCTTGGTATATGAAAATACAACATGAGAGCCATTGGAAAGTAGCAAAAAGGATACTTCAACATATCTAAGGTATAGTTCAATTTGGGGTACATTGTAGCTCAAGGGGAACTCTTTTGTTGGTTGGTTTCAATAATTTTGATTGGGTCGGTGACCCTAGTGATTATAAGTCTACAACAAGTTATGTTTTTAGTTTTGGTTCTAGAGTTGTCACTTGGGCTTATAAGAAGGAATGAACTCTTTCTCTTTCTTTAGCAAAATCAGAGTATCGAGCAAGCGTTAATGCAAGTCAAGAAGCCATGTGGCTTCGACAGATCCTTTTAGATTTTGGATTCCAGCAGTAGCATCCAACCACACTTTGGTGTGACAATGCCATCAAGCTCGCCAAATATCCAGTTCAACATCAACGTGATAAACACATTGAGCTACACATGCAATTCATCAGAAAGATTATTCAAGATCATGTTCTCGAAGTACTATTTTTCCCTATAGTTGATCGAGTTGCAGAGATTTTTACAAAGTCAGAAGCAAAGTTTTCCAGAATTTAATCTATGTTAGTAGTTTAGAAAGTTATCATAAAGGGGGGATATGCTCTAAGGCCTCCTTCCTTCACCCATTGTGCCACCCTTGTAAATCCTTCAATCATATCCCAAGTTATTCTTAAGGGCGGATGTTAGGATGTTAAGACACTTAGGAGTTAGTTAAAATCAACTTGGTCTAATGTGTTTCTTTAGTGTGTATCCTTAGTTTGCATTAGTAGTTATGCAATTCGATGGTCACGATATGTTCTAGACATAAAGTGATGCGGAAATTCATATTCTCCTCAATACTAATGACTATATTGATTTGTGACTTAACACCCAATTCGTCCATGATCTCTATTTAAATAACATGGAGGGTCATTTGTTGATGATTGATTGCGAGAGAATCATATGTAATTTTTTTCCTTTTGCACTAATATATTGTATCAAGTGGTCTCATTGGCTAGAGCCATGGATTGTTTGTCTCTTTGAGGGTTTTAAGCATGTAATACACCGACTTAGTAATCTTTGATCTATTTGCGTGAGAAATTGCTTGATGTCACTAGTACAAAATGGGTAATTACTGTCTATGTGACCAAAAAAGTTAGGCACAACAATTTTATACTACTAAAGTTGAGCAATTTTAAGTGATACAACTAAAAATGACTAATTTAGTCAAGGGACAAAAAATATGACTAGATAACAACTAAATGAATATGAATTAGTAGTATTTATGCCAATGACTTGACATAAGCACATAACTTGCATTCTCTCATGCTTAGGAATATTATGGTCTTTGACATCCTCAAAATTTAATTTTGTTTGTCTGTTTATTTACACCTTATTCTAGTTGGTTTGGAGGAATGTCACATGAAATATCCCTGATCCCGCTGGTTAGGATATCTACTACGGATATAGTGTTATGTCTCACATATCTGATACACTAGGGGTTTATAAATGTGTTTTATGTTCAAATCTGATACTCTGGGGGTTTCTGGATGCGTTTTAGTTATGTGCTTGAGATGTTTTGTGGTTGTTGCATGTGCATGTTATATGTTATGGTTTAAACAATATATATATGATGCATGCAAAAATAAGGAACATCAACCGCCCAATAATATGTATTATGAGATTCAAGCATGGAAATACAATGAAATACTGGAAATATAAAATATAGTCTTTAGTTAGATCTCATGGATCATCACTGGAATACAAGCAAATAACATAAAATACCTGTGATCAGAAGATGAAGACAGATATGATGCATGCACGGATAGATCGACCAAATCGACGGTTCCGGAGAAGCATGGTAACCGCTACAAACTGGAAAACTCATCTGGAAGGTTATACCTATCGAAATGAGTTGGAAACTATCCCAATAGAAGTGCCCTGGCCTCTAGAATGATACTGGTGACTGTCGGATGACAGATATGGCCTTTGAAGCTCTGGATCTCGTCTCTTGGGGGTCTGTGCACCTCCTAGCTCTCTGGATGTGCCCCAAATGATTCCACCAACGGAATCGGCTGCTATAGGACTCAAAATGACCGTCTCTCCAAATGCGGAACTCGATCGGAAGGGTTTCCCCAGATCTGCTATGATGCTCAGTCTATAACCCCAATTGTCGTTCCAAAAGAGTTGTGCCCTAAATGGTTGAATGATGCACTCTGAAGGATTCCACTATCTGAATCTGATGGAAAGTGGCTCAATCTATGCGCCTTGGCTGGATCTCAACTAGGTTGGAAGGAAACTGCAATCCGAGCTCTGGTCTTGTGCAGCTACACAAACCCTCTATTTGACTTGTGCCCCCATTGGTTGAGTTGCGCAACACTAATAACTGGATACTCCTGAATAGCATGGTGAAATACCTGGATGGTATCTTCGATGGGCTAGGGTGTGTCTCTCAACATCGAAACCTATCAATGGTGGTGGTTTCCTCCAAAAATCCACAAAACAGTAGAAGTCGAATCTCTTCTTCCTCTGGGAACTCACAACATCAAATCATAACAATGCAATGAGGAATTAGGTCGAATTCCTCCCTTTATACTCTTCCCGATCTAATTCACCATTGACCTCACTTAAGCTAGGCGCTTTTCCACCTAAGGTGAATAATTAATTAATTAAGCCCCCCTTTAGCACCTTTTCATTCTAATTCTTCGTTGACTTAGGCTTAAGTGACTTTTCCTATGCTTTTTGGCTTAATTCATCGTTTAGCCACCAAATCACCCTTATTTCTCCCTTTTGTTCCCTATTTGTGCCTGACTATAGTCTACGCGAACACATAGACTACTAATTCACTCCTTGCTGGCCTACTCTTAGGAATGGGACATCACAATCCTCCCTTCCCCAGATTGCTTGTCCTCAAGCAACATCAATCCTGGGTGCTGCAAAATATGCTCTCCCTCCCATGTGGCATCCTCCACTGGAAGACTCCTCCATCTAACCAAGCACTCCCTGATGACCTTGCTCCTCAACCTGCTCTCTCTCTGCTCTAGTACCTCCTCCGAAACTAGCTCCAATTGGCCATCCTCATCCAAGGGTGGAAACTCCTCTGAAATACTAATCTATTGTCCCACGACCTTTTTAAGGTAAGAGACGTGAAACATGTTATGAATCTTGCTACCCTCCGGTAGCTCTCATATGTCACCTCGCCTATCCTCCTAATGACTCTGTATGGCCCATAAAACCGTGGCTTCAGCTTCTATGCTCCGCTCCTCTTCAAGGAGGATTGTCTGTATGGCTATAATCGCATAAAAACCAAATTCCCTACCTCGAAACTGTGCTCGACTCTATGCCGGTCTGCATAGATATTCTGTTGGTTCTGAGCCATCTGCAAGTTCTCCCTCACTGCCTGCAGAATCCTCTGACTCTCCTCCACCAAGTCTTTGGCCCCCGGGACCCTGTTGTCCCCAAACACAGTCTCCACAAAGAAGGGTGCATCATATTCGTACAATGCCCTGAACGGTGACATCCTGATAGACATACAATAAGTTGTGTTGTAGCAATACTCACCCATGTGTAACCATCTCACCCGTGTGCATTGCTTCCACCGCACATAGCTCCTCAAATACCCCTCCACCCATTTGTTGACAATCTCTGTCTGTCCATATGTTTGTGGATGGTAGCTGGTACTCGTAGCTAGCTCTGTGCTTGTCAACCTGAAAATCTCCTGCCAAAACATGCTGATGAAGTGCCCATCTCTATCACTGACTATCTGCCTAGGTAAACCATGCAACCAGAATACCTCCCTAAAAAACAACTCTGCTACCTGTATGGCCTTGTAGTCTGTGGGTATGGCAAAGAAATGTGCAAATTTGGTCAGCCTGTTGACCACCACAAATATATAGTCCCTGCCCTGCACTCGAGGAAGGCCTGTAATGAAATCCATAGAAATGCTCTCCCATTTCTGCTGTGGAATGGGTAGAGGCTGTAGCAACTCTGCAGGGTGTGTTCGCTCGGACTTGTTCTGCTGACAAGTCGTGCACTCCCGAATGTGTTTCAACACATCATCCTTGAGACCCTTCCATGAGAATCTCTCCCTGATCTGCCTATATGTTTTGAAGTACCCCCGATGCCCCACTGTAGGCGAATCATGACACACCTTCATAATTTTCCCCTTCAGGGTAGATTCTGGAACCAAGTAGTTCCGGTCCTTATAGAAAATGACGTCATCAAGAATCCAATATCTATCATCAATCACCTGTTCATCCATCACCTCACAAGAAAATTTGTTTTTGGAGTACTCCACCAACAAATGAGCTTTCCAATATGTACAAATGTCCATCATCGAACATCTTGCTGGCCTCCTGGACAAAGCATCTGCTACGATATTACTTTTCTCCTTGACATACTCAATATCAAAGTCAAAGGCTTGGATCTTTGAGACCCAATTTTGTTGTCTCTCGCCGAGGTCTTTCTGATCTAGGAAATACTTGAGACTGTTATGATCAGTCTTCACTACAAATTTGTTGCCTACCAAATACTGCCTAAATTTGGTTAAGGCATGCATGATCGCTAGCATTTCCTTGTCATAAATAGGATAGAGTCTCTCTGACTCATTGAGCTTCCTACTCTCAAACACAATGGGGTGCCCCCCTGCATAAAAAATGCTCCAATCCCCACCCCTGATGCGTCACACTCTAAGACAAACGACTGTGAGAAGTCTGGAAGGGATATAATAGGGAATGTGCTCATAACCTCCTTCATTTTGTCAAATGTCTGTTGTGCTCCTCTGTCCAATGAAAAATAACCCTTCTTGGTCAAGTCTGTGAGTGGTGCTCCCCACTATGAAAAGCCCTTGACGAACGGCCTGTAGTAACTGCATAACCCAAAGAATCCTCTTAGCTCCATGAGGTTCTTGGGCATTGGCCAATCCAAAATGTCCCTGATCTTTTCCTGATGAATCTGTACTCCCTGCTCACTGATGATATGCCCTAAGTACAATAGTTCTCTCATGCCAAATTCACATTTGGACTCCTCAACATATACCCCAAATGTGCCAGATCCTCATCCCATGTCTTGTTGTAGATCAATATATCATCGAAGAATACTAGAAGTTACTTCCTCAACTGTCCTCTAAAGATATGGTTCATGCAAGACTGAAAAGTGGCTGGTGCATTGGTTAATCCAAATGTCATGACCAAGAACTCAAAGTGTCTGAAATGGCATCAGAATGTTGTCTTCTCAATGTCTTGCTCCCTGATGCCGATCTGATGGTATCCTGACCGTAGATCAATCTTATTGAAGAAAACTGCCCCATGTAACTCGTCCATCAACTCATCTATGCATGGGATGGGGTACCGATTCTTGATCATTTTCTTGTTGAGCCCTCTATAATCGATGCACATCTGTAATGTGCCATCCTTCTTCAATACCAGAATGACAGAAGATGCAAAAGGACTCATGCTTGGCCTGATGTGCCCCATTGCAAGCAATTCTTTGATTGCTTTCTCAATATCATCCTTGAATTTCTTGGGGTGCCTATAGGGCGCTGTGATCACTGGTGTAGCCTCGACCTCTAACTCAATCGTGTGCTCAAATCCCCTGTCGGTCGGTCTCCCTGGTGGTATAGACCCAAATACTGGCGCATACTAACCCAAAATCTCTTTGATCTGTGGGTGGTAATTCTCCCTACCCTCTGAATCCTTTCGCGTGGTGATCAAACACTCTGTTGCATAAGACACATCACCGTGACGAAAGATCTGTTCCATCCTATTTGTCGATACGGCTCGAGGTGCCCCTATAGACATGCCTCTCAACACAACTCTCGATCCACTGGCATCTCTGAAGCTCATGGTCAACGTTTGATAGTTGAACCTGATCTCCCCCATTGAATATAACCATTGTACCCCCAACACAACATCCGTATCTGATAGGTCAACTACATAGAAGGTGTATGTTAAGGTGTAGTTGCCTAGTTTGACCTCTAGGTCTGGGATCATGTCCAAACATGTCATCGTGTATCCATATGACACTGCTATGTGCAATCCCTCAAACTCCTCAATGCGTAAGCCCCTCCTGGATACTAAGGACGCATCTATGAAGTTGTGGGTGGCCCCACCATCAACTAAGGTTGTCATGCGCTGCCCCTGTACAAGGCCCTTGAGCTTGAGAGTGTTGTACCTGGGTACTCCTGAAAGGGTGGCTATGGTTCCTCCCTTCACCTCTCTATGAGGTTTTGCCTCCTCCTTGGCTTGTGCCCCTGCTGATATCTGAAGTTTCTTCGGCTGCTGCTCTGGCTCCTGAGTGGTCTCATCCTCTGAATCATTGTTTTCCTATGCCCCAATATCCTCATCCTCCTCCTCTCTGCCTAATTCCACTTCAATGTAGTGGAACTATCCCTTTCCCAAGCATCTATGCCCTGGGACCCAAGGGTCTCTGCAAGAGAAGCAAAGATTCTTCCTCATCAACTCCCGTCTCGTATCATCATCCAACTTGGGCTTACCCTTCCATTCCCTTTGAGGATTTTGTTGATCCTTGTATCTTTATGGTACAAAGGGTTTGGTAAAGGGTTTAGTTTTTGGCACAGATTCCACCAAATCTATAGTGCATCGGATGGCATCTTGCAAGGTGTGAGGCTGGTAGGCCTTCACCCATCCTCTCAAGGGTTCTGTGAGCCCTTCTGTGAATAACATGATCAACTGAGGCTTAGATATATTTGTCACTGCCACTACTACCATCAGAAACTCTGAGATGAATGTCTCTGATGTGCCAGTTTGTCTCAACTGGGCTAGATCTATGAAATGGATTTCTGGATCCCTCCTGTCAAATATATCCATGAGTCTCTATGTGAACTCTCTGTAGGAGGTGATGTGACTGTGGCCCAATGTCACCAATCCATGATACCACCACTCGTGTGCCTCACCCTCCAAGTGTAAGGTAGAGAAATTGATGGCTTATGACTTGTTCTTCTGGTTGAGCTTATAGTAGGTGTCTAGCTTCTGTACCCAAGCTCTGGAGGTGCATTTGGATGATCCATCAAAAGAAGATATGGTGACTTTACCAACTTTTCAAATGAAGTCAATGTTATGCCCTTGTTGCTGCTGCGACCCTCCTCTCTGTGGCTCTCTGGGGCGGTTCCTGAGTCTAAGTCCACAATACTCGACTAAGTTCATATTCTGATGGAAGTCACGACCTAATGTTGCATACTCCCTCTGATACTCTGTAATGTCCTCTGCATGAGTGGGTGGTCTCTGTGCTATCGACATCTGTGCTGCTATTGGGGGTGCCCTCTGGAAACTGGGAAACAAAGGCCGAGGAATCCTACTCGCAGAGGTGTATGTGCGAGTGGGTGACTGGGATCTACTGCATGCCCTTGAGTTCCCCTGTGCTGCATGTGGGGCTTGTGTGCCCGGGATGCCTACCATAGCCAATCTATCAGCCACCTGAGCCAAGGACTGAGACTTGGTCCATTGACTGACCAACATATCACTGATAACCTGCATGAAGGTGGCCTCTGGTTCCATGGGGGCCTTACCACTGCCCTCTGGTCGCTCATATCTGTCTCCTAGCATCCTTTCTACCTCTCGCTCTACCCTTCTCTCTACTTCTCTGTGTGCCTCTTCCTCTTCCTTTGAACTAAGAGGGAAAGGAGGAAAGTCAGGCCTAGGCCTTATTTCCTTGCGCCTGTTGTAGGTGGCATATTTGTCACCTACGTGCTCACGACCATCTAGGTCCTCTGTTGTACTCATCGTCTTTAGTCACAGGCTGGCAGGACTAAAGCTCTGAAACCACTGAAATATCCCTGATCTCGCTGATCAGGATATCTACTATGGATCTAGTGTTTTGTCTCACAGATCTGATAAACTAGGGGTTTCTGAATGTGTTTTATCTTCAGATTTGATACTCTGGGGGTTTCTGGATGCATTTTAGTTATGTCCTTGAGATGTTTTGTGGTTGTTGCATGTGCATGCTATATGTTATGGTTTAAACAATATATATATGATGCATGCAGAAATAAGGAACATCAACCACCCAATAATATGTATTATGAGATTCAAGCATGGAAATACAATGAAATACTGGAAATATAGAAGACAGTCTTCAGTTAGTTCTCATGGATCGTCACTGGAATACAAGAAAATAACATAAAATACCCGTGATCAGAAGATGAAGGCATATCTGATGCATGAACAGATAGATCAACAAAATCGACGGTTCTAGAGAAGCACGGTAACCACTACAAACTGGAAAACTCGTCCGGAAGGTTATACCTGTCAGAATGAGCTTGAAATTGTCCCAATAGAAGCACTCTAGCCTCTAGAATGATACTGGTGACTATTGGATGACAAATCTGGCCTCTGATGCTCCATATCTCATCCCCTGGGGGTCTGCGCATCTCCTGGCTCTCTGGTTGCGCCCCAAATGATTCCACCAACGGAATCGACTGTTATAGAACTCAAAACGATCGCCTCGCCAAATGCGGAATTGGGTCAGAAGGGTTTCCCCAGATCTACTCTGATGCTCCGTCTATAACCCCAACTATCCTTCCAAAAGAGTTGTACCCTAAATGGATGAATGATGCGCTCTGAAGGATTCCATCGTCTGAATCTGATGGAAAGTGGCTCAATCTATGCGCCCTGGCTGGATCTCAACTGGGTCGGAAGGAAACTGCAATCTAAGCTATGATCTCGTGCAGTTACACAAACCCTCTATCTGACTTGTGCCCCCACTAGCTGAGCTGCATAACACTGATAATTAGATACTCCTGAATAACACGGTGAAATACCTGGATGGTATCTCCGATGGGCTAGGGTGTGTCTCTCAACACCAAAACCTATCAATGGTGGTGGTTTCCTCCAGAAATCCACAAAACAGTAGAAGTTGAATCTCTTCCTCCTCTGGGAACTCTCAGCATCAAATCATAACAATACATAATGAAGAATTAGGTCAAATTCCTCCCTTTATACTCTTCCCGATCCAATTCACCATTGACCTCACTTAAGCTAGGCACTTTTCCTCTTAAGGTGAATAATTAATTAATTAAATCCCCCTTTATCACCTTTTCGTTCTAATTCTTCATTGATTTAGGCTTAAGTGACTTTTCCTATGCTTTTTGGCTTAATTCATCGTTTAGCCACCAAATCACCCTTATTTCTCCCTTTTGTTCCCTTTTTGTGCCTGACTATAGTCTATGGGAACACATAGACTACTAAGTCACTCCCTGCTAGCCTACTCTTGGGAACGAAACATCACATCACATGCTTAAGAAGTGTCATCTAAATCCTCAAGTTGCAATTTCCTTTTCCATCCACGTCACATTGTAACGTATCAATGTTGTACCTATATCATATAATTGAATATTACCAAATTGATGTTTGTTGATGTTTATACTCCTAGCTTGTTTGACATGTGACATAAAGGATTGCACATTAATGATATATTTACTCAGCCACTTTTGAATTCATACTTGAGGCCTACGAAGAGAAGACACATAATATATTGTGCTTAAACATCTATATCATCATCATCCTTATAAAGTCTATACTTATAAAGTTATAATATTATATATTATTAAGTTAATACATACATATACATAGAGGTTATAATAATACATTTCTAATTAATAAGTTACATAGTAATCATTTTATATATGTGTATATATATATATATATATATGATTTATCAAAGTTATATTATAATATATAGCTATATAATATAGTTATAATATATTGATCTAGTTTATATATAATATAGATAATTTCGTATAATAATATATAGTTGTATAATATTGTATAGTTAATATATATGTGATATTCAATATATATTAAAAAATGTACGGCTCTCAGGGATGGCTCTACAATTCTGTATTTGGTTTGGATTTGGTGCTAGGTTTTTTTGCAGGAAAACCCTAGCCCCCAAGCGACTCTCTCTCTCCAATGCTTCTGGTTTCCCCGCCCCTCAGACAAAACCCCTCCCCACGTGTCCCACGGATTTGCAGTGGCAGTTGCCCCCTCTTACCCTCCCCTCCACGCCCCATCAACCTTGGATCAAGTCCTTCCAAGGTCCCCACCTTCTCCATGCTACTTGTCATTTTCTTCCCCTATTGATTCAATGAGATGGATTATCTAACAGAGGAAACTGAAGCTCTAAATTATTCAACGAATCTGCTTCAAGACTCAGAAATTTGTTCCTCCCCCCCCCTCGTCCGACAGCTACCATCATCTTTCTGACCCCCCACAGTCACTGTCTTCCCCTCCTAATGGCGTATCTCCCACACCCTCCTCCCCATATTTGTTGACATGCCCTCTTCCTGATGTACCCCCCATCTCTTCTCATGAAGACCCCTCCCCCTGCTCCAATGAACCCATACCTTCACATGCTCCCTCCTATACTTGCCCCATCACTTATTCTCACCCACCCCCCTCTCCCCTCTCGAACAATGCTTCATCTACATTGGACCAACTTCTCTCCTCATTGCCAAACTTTCTACCATTGCAGTCACAAACGGTTTCCTCATTGGGAGGCTTTGTTAGTTTTTCACCTCTGAACAATTTATGATAGGGAAACACTAGCTACCTACCCTAGACTTCGAGAAAATTATTATTGGGATGGACCCTCCGCGAAAGAGTAAAAAATGCATAAAGTGATGGAAAGGGCCCAATTAACCTCACACTTGGCGATGGAATAAAACTCAACGACATTGTCACCATGCAGAATACCACCATGGTTGGAAGATTTGCAAGCAAGCGACCTTATCCTAATACTCTCAAAACATGGACTGCGACAAACTTTGCAATCCACCTTGTGTATGAACCCTCCATCCTTGTTCTTGTGAAAGGATGGCTTGCTTGGCATTTCAGGACCAAAACTAACACAAATGTTATTCTCTATAGGCATTGGTGTTTCAGGACTCATGCCCTATTTTTGAAACGATGGACTCCAGGCTTCAATGCCTCTTCTACCCATAAGGATTTGGGTCAGGCTTCTAGGCCTACCACTATATTTTTGGACAGAGGAATTTTTCCAGAAAATTGGGTCAACTCTAGGACAATTCTGTGAAGCAAACCTCTCCTACAAGTAAACATGGTACATGGCCATGGCTCACATTCTAGTTGGAATCAAATTGTCATGTGGCCTAGATGACTGCATTTCCATTCAACACCAAGGCTGAACTTTCACTCAGGAGTTCAATTATGAAGGGATATCGTTCATATGTGGTCATTGCCACGTCTATGGCCATTTGGTGAAGGATTGTGTGTTGCTAGTCAAAAAATGGAAATGGGTTAGGAAATAAACAACCATTTCGAAGGGGACCTCTCCTCCACCTATGCCTCCATCAACTCCTCCAATTGAGTCTTTGGGCCCTTTTGTTCGAGCCTAGGACTAGGCGTCTCCAATCAAAACTCCGTTGATGCCTCCTTCCTCAATGCCAGCTGATAACATGGGTATGCAAAACTCTCTCACCACTTATTTACCCCCATCGTCTTCTTATTTTGATGGTGACACAATTTATGGTCCTCGGTCCTCTCTCCCCCATGACCCTTTAAACATTTCCTTTCTTGTTGGCCTCTCCATTATTTCAAGCCTTGAATCGACTCCACTTATCTCCCTTCCCCCCCATCATCTTTGACCAATCCCTCTCCTCCTCTCCCCCCCTCTTCCCCCCTAGCCTCCGTGCTTCCATTCTCTTCCCTCGCTCCCTCTTTCCTTTCCCCCTCTCCCCTTGACCCCCCACACATCCCCTCCCTTCCCTCTTCCCCACACCATCCTCCAAAATATAATTTGAGGTCCACATCCCATGGTTCAGAAGAGAACCCCATCGACACTCGGGGGGTTTAGGATTTTTCGAGGACCAGGACAAAAAAACCACTCATAGAGGAAGAAAATATTGTTTATCTCAGACTAAAAAACAAGCTCAATCAGAAGTGCGATCCAAAAAACAAAATCTCTTTTTGGAGCTCTTAGAGCATTGGCCCCTTCTCAGGGTTCCCAATGATTTTCCTCTCATATAACTACAGAGGGTTGGCCAACCCCTCAAAAAGATTGGCCATCCTGAGACTAGTCGACCTACATAATCCTAGCCTCCTTGTCCTTCGGAAAACTATGATGGATGGAGACTCAGCTATAAAATAGATTTCAGCCTCCTTCCCAGGTTGGAATTTCCTAGGGTTGGATGCATCTAGGAAATTAGGCAGCCTCATCACTGGCTGGAGAATAGACACCCTACAACTCACCAAATCTTGGGCCACGCCGATTGTTTTGGGCACAAATTTTCTCTCCCCTTCCCACAACCTTTCCTTCCTCTTCATCGATACTTATGAGCCATACTCTGATAGGAAGGTATTTTGGGGCAAACTTTCCCCTCCCCCCTCCTCTCCTCTGGGAACATCATTATGGGAGAAGATATTAAATTCACAGTGGGCTCTTGTGAAATTGAGGGCCCCTCAGCTCACCCTAATCCTCTACCCGATTATTTTATCAAAACTCTGGAAGACTCCATGCTAATCGATATCTAACCAATCAAAATTTTCCCCACTTGGTGAAATAAGAGATCTGGGGATGCCCGCATTGCAAAGCGACTTGATCGTTTCCTCATCTCCGAATCCTTCTTACAAGAAAATTACCGCTTCTGCCAATGGGTGTATTTGGGAGGAGTCTTTGACCACACCCCTATCCTCTTCAAACTTTCCCCTGATCCAAAGAAACCTCCCAACCCCTTCAAATTTAACTCCTCTTGGTTGGAGGATAAAATCTACTTGGACCTTGTAAAAAACACCTAGACCCCCTACAATGAGGATCTCCTTGAATCTCCACCTCTACTTTTTCTGGAGAATATCAAAAAGGTCAAGAAGGCCACTGTAGCCTGGCAAAAGGATAAAAAACACAAGGAAAATCAATCCCTCTCGGAGATAGAACAACAACTAAAATATTGGTTGGAAGAAGAGGTCGAATCGAATTTCACCGAGGAACAAAAAGGAAAATTTATTCTTTTGGAACAATAGAGGAACGCCATTTTTATCTCTATATTAAAGGAACAGAGACTAAAAATCAGACCCCTCTGGCTCCAAGCCGATGATGATAATACAAAGTTCTTCCATCATGTCGCTAATGGAAGGAAAATAAAAAACATAATTTGGTCCATTTAGAGAAGGGGTGGATTTGTGGCCACGAAATTTTAGGACCTTGCAACGTAAGGCATCTCAGACTTCCAAAAGATCTTCAAGGTTGATCAAAGATTGAAAATCAAGTCCATTATAAGAATTTCCAGCCTCTTCCCCAACTTTGTGGATAATGAACAAAATGACTCTCTAATGGGAAAAGCCACAAAGGATGAGCTTCAAAATATTCTTCACAGTTTTCAAAAAGACAAAATCTCGGGGCTGGATGGTTCTCCAGTGGAATTATACACTAACACCTTCGATATTATTGATGATGACCTTCTTAAAACCATAGAATACTCCCAAACCACGAGTCAAATTTTGGCCCCCTTCAACTCAACATTCATTGCTCTCATTCCGAAGTTAGACAACCCTCAAGCTTTTGACCAATTCCACCCTATATATCTCTACAAAAACATCTATAAAATCATCACAAAAATCATAGCAGACTAATTAAAGGATATCGTTGCAAATAATATTTCTAGAGAATAATTTGCCTTTCTGCAAGGAACACAAATACATCAAGTTATAGGGCTAGCACAAGAAGGTCTACACTCAATCCATACAGGGAGGAAAAAGGCTATCCTCTACAAAGTCGACCTTGCAAAATCCTTTGACAGTGTCAGCTGGATCTACATCAGGTTTCTCCTCATTAATATGGGGTTCTCACACTCCTTTGTTATATGGATTCTCCACTGCATCTCTACCACCACTTTTTTCCATTCTCATAAATGGATTCGTGTCCCCATTCTTCAAAGCAGAAAGAGGGCTTAGGCAAGGATGTCCACTCTCCCCTTTTCGCTTTCTCCTGGTTGTTGAAAGCTTAAGTTGGCTCATCACAAATGATGTTTTAGAAGGACACTTCAAAGGCATCCAAATCTCCCCAAATTGCTTTCTCACACATCTACTCTTTGTATATAATATCCTCATATTTTGTGAAAGATTTTTTTTTTATTCTTGGACAATCTAAAGAGCATCCTCCACACCTTTTCCCTCTCTACAGGAATGCAAATTAATCAAGAAAAATCCTTTTCGATGGCTTGGGGATTAAATGACCAGGAATCACATATGGTTTCTTCTCTCTTTGGAGTTCAAATCAAAATTACCATAAGATGGCCTCAAATATTTGGGCTTCATTATCAAGGCCATTGGATATATAAAAAAATAGATTGGGCATGGTTGCTGGCTAAAGTGGAAAAAAAGATACTATCTTGGTGCAACAAATGGTTGTCTAGAGCTAGAAGATTAGTACTTCTCAAATTAATGACTGAAGTGGTCCTTGTATATTGGAAGTCCCTTGCATGGGCCCCAAAAGGAGTGTTGCATAAAATAAATCAAATGGCCACTCATTTCCTTTGGGCAGGTAAAGATGACTCCAGACACTTGGTCCTGGATTAAAAAAAGAATAATCTCAAAGACAAAAGCCAATGGTGGTTGAGGCCTCAAATACATCTTTACTTTTTCAAAAGAACTGGAAGCAAAGAACACTTGGAGTCTAGTAGATGGAGCAAGGCTTTAGCATAAAATCATAAAAGAGAAATACACCCCTCAGAGGTCTCTCCTTGAGTGGATCCGCTCCCCAATTAAATCCTCACAGGATGTTACCATCATATGGAAAACCCTCATTAACTATTTTCATATAATTGGGGATTGGCTCATTTGGAAGATTGTCAATGGATCAAATGTTTTGATTAGAAAGGACCCGTGGATAGGTTGTGCAAATAAACATATTCTGCGAGAGGAGTTTGTCAACAACCTCAACCAAAGATGTTTCTTCTTTCTAAACCAAGTTGGGCACATAGATTACATAACTGGAGTTACAAGATGGACTTCAGGGGAAGATCTAAATTTAGAAGCTCATCAGACCCTTGCAAGGAATCACTACATTCACTCTTTGAATATTTCTTTTGACAAGCTCATGAACCAAGAAGACCAACTTATCGAGTCATTCAACTCTGTTAGGAAATACTCTCCCAAACTTGGATACTTGTCTCAACTCCAAGTAGCTGAGTAAGATCCATTTGCCTAGTGGGGTAAACCCATTTGGAAACTAAATAGTCCTCCCAAATTAAAGCTCTTCATGTGGTTCCTCCTTCAGAAAAATTCCCCAACATGGGAAAATCTACAGAAGCGATCCTTCATAGGCCTAACTGGATGTGCCCTATGAAAAATATAAGAAGAGTCCAACTCCCATCTATTCCTACATTGTCCATTTACAAAATCAGTTTGGAGAGAAGTTGGTAGCTCCTTTGGACCAATTTTCAATTGGAATGGTTCAAATATCTCAAAGGCTCTACAAAATTGGTCGACAAAACAAAAAAAATCATGAGCACAAGGCCTTTCCACTCATTTTTTGCTGGGATATTTCATTGGCTTGCAATCACACTATTTTTTATGACAAAAATGGATCCATCACACACTCTGCCATGCAATGCCTCAAAATATTATCTACTTTCCCCCCAAAAAGCACATCATCCATAACACCCAAATTTATAAAGCCTCCTGCTATCAACAAGGAATCTCCTTGGGCTTTTTTCGATGGAGCTTCCCAAGGTACCCCGTCAATAGGAGGAGTTGGGGGAGTTCTTCACACATAAGAAAATCATATCCTTTCTTTCTCGGTTGGCTTGGGCGAAGCCATAAACAATTTCAGTGAATTCATGTCCCTATATCTTTCTCTCCTCTTAGCCCTTGAAAAAACATCAATTAGTTGAACATATATGACGATTCGATGTTTGTCATTCAAGTAATGAAAGACACACACTTTTTAAGATCTTACATTATGGTCCCATTATTGGAGGAAACAAAAAGGTGCGCTACATAATTCACTCATATTTCATTTATGCATTTCTACAGAAATCTAAATAAAAAAGTGGATCACCTCTATAAAGATGGACTGGTTATGGACAAAGGAAGCTAAAAGATTAGGGAAGAAGGCTCGGATGGCTCTCGATAACTTTTCATAACACTTGGACCACTTTCTGACTGAGCAACCTTTTTTTTGATGACTTCGAAGTTTAAAAACAACATCTACTGAAAGGATGGACAATTCTATCCATTAGATCTTAGCATATATGATTTTGGCTATTTTTGATGTTAAATTTTGTTGTAAATGATATATTCCAGACCTCCAATGGATCCCGTGGATCTGAACTATTGCGCTATTTTTTGGAAAGCACTTTCTCTGCACAATGTCAAACTGCCTATTAGACACAGAACATGAATGCCAATGGCATATACTAATGTAATTTTATTCCTCCACAAATAAAATTACTGCTTTTTTCCTTGGGAAAAATATATATTAAAAAATGTGTTATATATGTTTGTTATTATATAATACATTATAGTTATATATAAATATATAATATAATTATGTATATTATATGTAATAGTTTAGCAATCCCTTCAGTTGATGTATATATACAATAATGGTGAGCCCAAGGGTTAGCTCAAGTGATTTTGAACCAGACGTGAAGCTATCCCTATCAAAGGAGGTCACGAGTTCGAATCTCTTGTTCCCCCTTAGGGTTAGGCCCCATAACTAGGGCCAATGGTTTACTCCATTAACCATCCATGAAGTGGGGAAGTACTCAGGGGTTTCCTGCGAGATATTCCATCCGAATACACACACACACACACACACACACACACACACACACACACACACACACACACATATATATATATATATATATAGGGTTCACCATTATTATATATATACATCGATTGAAAGGAGTGCAAACAAAGGAGAGGGATCAATGGATTTATTAACTTGGGTCAGCCTCGAACAAGGAAACTGAAAACTAAATAGGTAATTTGAATAATTTGAATGGAGCAGGGGAAAAAACAGATTAGATCACGATAATAACCAGGGTTTCAACATGAGAATTGAGATTCCAAGCCATGTATTACCCTATCACATCGTAGATCACCAAAGGTAAGGGGTTCGTTTGTGTTTACGGTTGTGACAAAAACCATAACATATGAGAGCAAGCATTTAGTATCTCAAATCATCACCATATCCTGTGTGATTATACTACCTATTAGAAGTGAGCGTTCAACTTTCTAAGCTGCACATTTGAAGCACCTACTCCACTCCAAAGTTGGTTCAAATTTTGACCTCAATAAATGGGATAATTTGTTCTATGTTAGCTAGACCAATCATGCTTATGCTTGCCATAATTATTTGTTCAATTCATTGAGGCTAGAAGGGAGAAATTACCACACCAACCTTCTTACCATAATGGAGAAATTCAACCTATGCCTGATGCTGTCAGAAGTTATGAATTGGTCCCAAGAATCCGCATGTACCTACTTTATATAGAAAAGATGGTCTCTACAGGTGGGTGTTACTAAGGTTGCTTAATCGCCCTACAATAAAGAGTAATTGCAATGATGTAGAAACAAAGCAAACCCGACATCTTAGTTAACATCATTACGAGAAGTAGATGAATTGCATTCTCGAGGATTCAGTTAAATAGGTCACCCAATTGCATTTTACCTGGCCTTGCTTGAAACTATTGAATGAGTTGCTGGGATAAATTTAACCACGATAGAAAAATAAAGGCTTTAACAAAGTTACCAACTTAATGAGAAATGTGACCTCAAAATGAGACCTCTAGCCCTTAAAACCCATATTTTTCATTAAAAACATGAAAATCAACACCCAAATAAAAAAGTGGTGCTACTGGCATAACCATTTTTTTGTAACCGGGTCAAAATTACAACTTTTTTCAAGCATGGGCTTAAAAGATAAAATGGTTGCTCAGAAAAAATTTAAAATCAACCCCCAAATTAAAAAGTGGTGCTACCGGTAGCACCATTTTTTCTAACCAGGTCAAAATTACAACTTTTTTCAAGCATGTCCTTAAAACATAAAATGGTTGATGAGAAAAACCTTAAAATCAACACCTAAATAAAAAAGTGATGCTACCTACAGTGAAATGGTTTTTCTAAATGTTAAAATTGCAGCTAATTACAACCTAATTGAAACGGTGGCCTTGACAACAAATCCCTACGCAAATAAAAAACCCAAAATTGGATCCCAAATGGTCACTTGAAAATTTATTTACTAACTTTTTTTTTTCCCAAGAAAAAAGCGTAATTTTATTTCATTAGTTGAGAACAAAATTACATTTTGCATATACACCTCTCAGTGTATTCCTGTTACATTGGAGTCTATAGTTGAATGCTATCAATGTAGTTCGAGTATATTTCTGCAGTTGTGTCTTCAAAAAAGTCTTTTGTTCCTTCTGAGAGTTCTGTACTCAAGAGCTACTGTATGAAGCTCAATCAAGTCCCTAATTTGGGTTGTTTTGTGCATATGTATTCATTACAAATTGTATACAAAAAGTATATTTTGGATCTGTATGAGGTCATTCCAAAAAATATTGGTGTAGATATTCGTGGGTTTGATCATTTTGATATTCAATTGCTTTCCATTGGCCCATAGCCAAATGAAGCCCCTCTTTCGACCTCCAATCCGCTTCTTTATTGTTTTCCCTATAGACATGTTGACAAATAAATGAGTCAAAAGTTGTCTGTAATCGAAAGATGTCTTCCACTACGGAAATACTAACTTTTTTTTTTAATTTACATTAAAAAATAAATAAAGAGAAAGGAGAAAATCTTCACAATTTTTAGTTTTTAATGAAGAAAAAAACACATTAAAAGAATATATTCAACCCCCTCCCCCCCCAAAAAAGGTGGAAAATAAAAAAACTAAAAAGAAATGAAAAAAATTTAAAATTTCCCTGAAAAATGATAATTTAAAAGAAAAAAATTGTAAAAAAGAATAATTAAAAATCCCCTGAAACGTTAAAAAAAAATGAGAAAAAATAACAAAAAAAATACTAAAACAAAATCAAATTCAAAAAAAATATTTAAAAAAAATCTAAAATAAAAAAATATTTCAAAAAATACTAAAATTGCCTAAGCTAAAAGTTTTTTTTTGTTAGCTAAATATCTTTGACTTGAGGGATTAGCCTGTGGCTAAGATGCCAAGACCCAGTGGCATCTAAGCCGTCAAAATCACCCGGGGATTGCAGTTGACCTAGACTGCACCAACCCTTAACATGGCTGAATTTGACGTGTCCACTGAGGTTTCGAACCGATGACTTCATTTCAAAGTGCCTTAACAATGCACTCCCTCACCGATTTCTCTATACAACGAGGACTGGAAATTTGAAAGACATGGGTGTGGGCTTTGATCCACTTATGTGTGCACGAGTCACGGTACCATTATATATAGTATCTTTGGGTGCAACCACATATTCGACCACTAACTCAAGGTGTCGCCATGGCTCCAGGTAAATCCCTCACGGGAATTGAACCTTCCCTAAGGGTGAAAAAATCATCACTTCCCACCATTGGATCCAACCCCTTTGGGCTTAAAAACTTTGAAGGACATGGCAATGGGCTTTGATCCACTTATGTGTGCATGGGTCATGATACCATTTAATATAGTATCTTTGGGTGCAACCACACGTTCGACCACTACCTCAAGGTGCCCCCATGGCTCCACATAAGGCCCTCACGTGAATTGAACCTTGCCCAACTTTGAAAAACTCCTCGCTTTCCACCATTGGATCTAACCCCTTTTGACGCCTAAGCTAAAAGTTTATTTTAAAAAACATTTTAAAAATAAAATTAAAACACTAATTTTTTTTTTTTAAGAAAATTATAAACTTTAGGTTTACTATAACTATATAAATTATATAGTTATATATAATATAACTATTTGTTTTTTTTGTTTTTTTGTAAGTAAGTATCTATATATTGCCTGTCATAAAAACAAAATTATAGTATCCACAATGATATCAGAGATAAGAGTTTGTTGAATTGCCCCGAAGGGAAACCAATTCAGTTCATCCCAGGTCCTAGCATACAGAAGAGAGCTTAAACAATCTTGTCTGAATCGCCCCATAGGGAAACTGATTCGACTGTCCATAAGGGTAGATAATTGTCCTCTGAACAACAAAAAAACTGAAGGTGCTAGAAATAGAAAGACATGCATGTAAACACCTGGCCGTTCTCCGACTGTCATGGTTCATGGTGTGCTCTGCTAGTGTCATCTTCCCCGACTCACTTGCCCATGTCCCGAGAGAAGGCCATGTTACCTACACTATCCATCTGTGGTGTTGGAGCTAGAATAATTCGTGGTGGTGGAGCCAGAATAACATTCCCTAGTGCAGCGGTGTCCACGTCTTGTGCTTGCATGGGTCAAAGCATGAATGCCAAAAGAGTTTCTAATTGCTCTGTGCATTGGCCAAGGTGCTCCATGCGAAAGCAAAGGTTGTCAATGTATTGATGGATAGAGAATACCAAGTCTTGGAGAATCGAGACTGAGTCTCGGTATCTAGAGCAAGAAGCAGACGAGGATGAGGCACACGACGCCTCATCCGAGCATAAGTGAGGCTTTGGACGAGGTGACTCCTCCTTGACAGTGAATTCATCTAGTTGAATGTGGAGGTCTTCCAACATTGGCCCAGAAACAGAAGGTGGTGGAGAGTCGTGAGGTGAAGGCGGTGGTGTAGGAGCGGAAAGGACGAAAAAAGGCATGAGAGCGGAGTGGGTGGAAGGTGGCGAGGTAGGTGGAGAAGTTTGTGCCATTGCAGCTTGAGATGGTGAAGCAATGTACGAAATTGGATCGGGTGCAAATCCCAATGAATTTCCTTACAGGTCGAACCATTCCACCCTACATGCCCAGGGAGAAGAGAACGATGAAAGGCTTAGATGTTTCAGGGGGGGTGAGCGGATGCCAGGGGTGAGGAGTCAGGTGGTAGTGAAAGCATGGGAAAGCGATGAGCCATGGTTTCTTTACTTCGATACCAGAGAGGCCCCCTTTTAGGCTTTCCTCTCTGTTGAGACATTTCATGCGAGAACATAGAATTGACCAGGGATAGCGCCGAAGGCAAAAGCAAAAAATCGGCCAAGGGAACCAGGGATAACGCCTTGGATTAGGAGTTTCCAAGAGGGAGGATCGAGAATGGAATACGCTGAGGAGATCCATCTGCATAAAATGGCACCTGCATACTAAATTCCCGCACGTGCAGAGGCACTGGTAAGC
>ML795858.1:131035-143099 GCA_009831015.1 Picea engelmannii
AATTGGACATGTGAAATGAGGCGAGTCACTTTTTACTTTGATTCAATTTTAATTTAAAATATATTCATAATCTATTAAGTAAAGAGATAATAATTAAAAGTTGATTGAGAGATAATAATTAATATCATTATTAGCAATTAAAAAAAAATATTTTCCATTTTTAAAGTGAATCCAAAATAATAATTGTTACATTTTTTTTTCTCTTCTTTTCAATATGATCACTCGACCACCTATTCCAAAAACACAGCCTAACAGCGGGAGGTCCACCAAAATCACCCTAGATATCCTTTACGATTATATGGAATCAATGGAAAAAAGGAGAGAAGAGAGAGATGCCAAAATCCAAATAGAGTTAGAATCACTAGAAAAAAGGAGTGAAGAATGAAACGTAAAACTCCAAATAGAGCTAGAGGTAGTGATTGATAAAAAAAATTAAATATACCATTCAAACTCAAATAGAGGATAGATTCTTAGGGTTCAAGAGTGAATTGCAGACAATGAGGGATAGGATTCAAGAAATGGAAAAACATAAACAATCAACCCAAGAAGGAGGGTCGAAGAAAATCAAAACTTGAGAGATATGATTAAAGAACTAGAAGAAAAACTAACCAATAATTTGACCGTCAGTAATATGGAAAAACAAATTGGATATCAAACCCATCAAAGAGGAAATGAATAAGCTAATCGAACTGGACCATGAGCGTAACAAAAGAGCCTTGAATCACATAATTTTTTGTATAAAATAACAACAAGAGGAGGATACCCTAGCAATAGTAAAAGAAGAATTAAATAATAAATCACAAATTGATACAACTTTCCTCATAGAAGCAAAGAGGCTAGGAAAAATAATTGATCACAAAGATAGGTTGATTTGTGTCAAAGTAAGTTGTAATGACCATAAATATAGCATACTTAGTAAATCTTCGATCTTGAAAAGGTCAGGTATATTTATAAATGAAGACCTCATTCCCGAAGACCAAGTTGAAATAAAGAAGGAAGTTAAAAAGGTAAAAGAAGCCAGGAAAGAAGGAAAATGGGAAATAATTAGAAATCGAAAAGCTATTGTTAGGGATAGAGACGAAAAGGATAATAATATATAGGAATTTGGGACACTCGAGATCCTTTTTTGGAACTGTCGTGGCTTTCCATGGCATAAAGGTCCTATGATAAGTTGGATCCCGAGTGATATTGATATTATCTGTCTAGTTGAAACTTGGGAGCATGAGGAGTCTAAGGTCTCTAATATAGAAGGATTTGTCTTGTGGCCGGCATGGAACAAAAAACCCCACCGTAGAGGGATAAGAGGCATAGCTTGTTATATTAGAAAGAGCATTTCTCATCACATTCAACTTCATAAGATTGACCCTTTCAATCATTACATTTGGATAGAAATTTCAGACACCAATGCTAAGAAGATGTATATAGAAATTTGTTATTTTGTACCTATTAATTCTATTTTTTATAAGAAAAATAATCTAGATAACAATTGTCCCTATAATAATTTAGAACAAGATGTTTATAGTTTGAAAAAGGACGGTAATATCCTCCTGCTAGGAGACTTTAATGCTATGACTTGAACTAAACAAACTACTGTTTTAAGTACTGATTCCAGCCATAATCCTTTATGGCTAGATGATGACCTTGTTTTATATAATAGCTACAAAAGAAGCTCTGAAGACCTAATTGAGAATTTATTTGGTACTGAGTTGGTCAAACTATGCATCTCTCAAGACCTAATAATTTACAATGGAGTAATGAAGTGGCCAAACTCGAACCAGATGACTTGTATTCATGGGCTAGGTAGTAGTGTTGTATATTATGTGATATCGGATATCCCCGTTTCCAACCAAATATCAACTTTTGACCTTCTAAATGACCATGAGACTGATTCTAATCATAAACCTTTAACCCTAACTCTGAACTTTTCCATGCATAGGAGCGCCATTGAAGAGAATTGTGATAATCAAAGGAATTTGCACTTTGACAAAAGTAAAGTTGACATTTTCTTAAAGGATTTAAATAGTAAATTAAATCTCCTAATTTATAAGGACAACATTGAAGAACTCTATCATAATTTTACAACTAATTTTTCGAGGTGTCCTATAAAAAGAATAATAGAACGACCAACCCTTGGTATGATAAATAATGTAAAATTGGTAGGAAATCCATTAGGGATGCTTCTAATGAGTCCTTAAAACTCGATAAGATCAATACGTACAAAGCCCTAATTAAAAGGAAAAAAAAATACTTTGAAATCCACTTAAATCAAAACTTAAATCCAGTCAAAACTTAAATCCACGGTATTAAAAGGAAAAAAAGGCACCCGAAGTACCTAGAAATCCACGCAATCTTTTGAGAGTCTTTGGGTGAGACCAGTCTTGATAGCTTCAATATTTTTAGGATCCACCCTGACGCCAACCTTGCCAACAAGATGACGCAACTACTCGACTTCCGAGGCGCCCAAAAGCACATTTAGATGGTTTGAGGAAAAGTTGGTGCTGAGAGAGTAGATGGAAAACTCAATCCACATGAGCAAGATGGGTCGTCCAGGTTTTACTATAGATGAGGATATCATCAAAGAAAAATAAGATAAAATGATGGAGAAAAGGACGAAATACATGATTCATGAGGCTTTGGAAAGTGGAGGGAGCATTACACAAGCGAAAGGGCATGACCAAAAATTCATAGCGGCCCTCATGATTTCTAAATGCAGTCTTAGGAATGTCTGCCTCTTTCATACAAATTTTTTGGTTTCCAGAATGAAGATCAAGTTTAGTAAAGAACTAGGTGCCACTCAATTCATCCAAGAGGTCATCAATGACATGAATGGGAAATTTTTCTTTAACGGTGAGTTTGTTGAGGGCGCAGAAGTCGGGACACATGCACCAAGAACCTTCTTTCTTAACGACCATGACCAAAAGAGAAGAGTAGGGGATCGTACTAGGGCGGATAACACATGCGTTGAGCATTTCTTGAACCATTTTCTCAATTTATTTTTTTTGGGAAAAGGGGTGACGATAGGGATATATATTGGGAGGAAGGCTTCCTGGGACAAGAGGAATGTAATGATCATGAACACCACGGGAAGGAGGGAGTCCTTGAGGAGTGGAAAAAACCACTTGATGTTTACAGATGATGGATTAGAGGTCCTGCGGCACAGAGAGTGTCTTAGTTGCTCGTATTGCATGGAGTTGGTAAATAATGCCAGAATGACCTATTTTGAGAATCTTTTGAATGCGATGGGAACTAATGATCTCCAGGGAACTGACGATGATGCCTTGGAACTTATATTGTTGGCCCTCTTGGTCGAATTGCATGGTTAATTCCTTAAAATCCATGATAATGGGACCCAAAGTCCTTAGCCATTCTTCACCAAACACAATGTCACAACCGCCCATGTCGATAGCAAACATATGAGATTTCAGGTGGTATTCACCAATCTGGAGACACACATTTTCACAACACCCTCCACATTTCATGGATGCGTCATTGGCAATCATGATTTGAACATTATTGACTGCATAGATATAACAATTAGTTTCTTGGGAAATGCGGCGATGAATAAAATTATGGGTGCTTCCACTATCAACAAGAATGATGACCTTCCTATGCTTGATGTAAAAATTAGCTTGAGTGTTTGGGGAGAAGAGAAGCCAATGAGAGCATTTAGGGAAATGACCGGTTCTACTTCGAGAGGGTCTGAGGGATGGGTTATGTTAGTGGGTTCATGTGACACTGACATAAGGGGAGCCTCAACATCCTCTTCCAAAACATCCTCCGATATGGCCATAAAATGCTTTTGTTCCTTACACTTGTGTCCCGAAAAATATTTGTCATCACAATTATAACAAAGTCCTTTGAGTTGGCGTTCAGTTATTTCAGCCCTGGTCAATTTCTGGATCTTTAGTGGAGTAGAAGGAGGAGTGGGAGTTACTGGTTTAGTGAGGAATAAAGAAGGATTTTCAGTTTTGAGAAGAGACAATTTGTTGTGATTCCTTAGCTCTTTTAGTAGCATCCACCCAACTTTGGGGCCGAGCCATGGGGACATGGGCACGAATCTCATCCTTGAGGCCACTGATAAAACATTCTTGGAAAAAAGCATGAGACATGCCCTCTATATGAAAATCCAGTCGCTCAAAAGCAACTATAAATTCTTTCTCTGTGCCAGATTGTTTCAACTTTGTCAAATGGCCTAAATGGTTGGTGTCAGTGTCAAATCATTCATAAAGCTCTGCCACAAAGTGTTTCCAAGCCACATACCCTTGGCGGGCATTTTTTCTCCATTGCCACCATTGCCAACGTTCTTGATCTAGATGGAGAACACCATATTGAAGTTTGGACAACTCCTCCGTAATGCCATACAAAGAGAAATAATGTTCCATTTGAGTTACCCAGCCAGTGGGATCTGAGCCATCAAATTTGGTCACATCCACATACAGAAGGCGTAGGCCACACTGAAAGTGATGGGGTTGAAAATTCTGGGAATGAGAGGAAGTTTCACCTTCAGTATGCAAAGGTGGGTTAGACAAGGGAAGATCTGCAGGGATATGCAGCTTGGCACATATCATCGTAGTGACAGATTCAAGCTGGGTAGTAATGTTTTGTTTGATCTCTTGTTTCAGTTCCTCGATTGAGGCATCGATGGAGGAATGCATAAGCTTCTATTAGGTCTTGTTACATTGGACTTATTCTTCCTTATTGCTAGGCCTTATTAATATTGACCTTTATTACATGGAAATATATTATTCTACCTGCGTGAGGGGTTAGGTACCTAACATGTCCTCTCCCTTAAAAACAACCTTTTCCTCAAGGCTTGAGATGGGGAAATTGTTGCAGAATGGTAGACGATTCCCAAGTGGCATCTGTTGGAGTTGTATCTTTCCACTAGACTAACACTTCCTTGATGTTTCGCTAACGCAGACGATGCTCACGCTGGTCCAAAACTACTTGTGGTTGTAGCCAAATGGAGCCTTCTTCGTCCAACTCGGGAAGGTTTGTTTGAGTTTGCCACCTTCCAATCACCTTCTTTAAGCAGGAAACATGAAAAACAAGACGAAGCTTAGAATGATTGGGAAAAACTAACTGATAGGCCACCTTTCCCACATGCTTGAGAACGATATAAGGACCATAACATTTGGGAACCAGTTTAGAATTTCTCCTCACATTCAACTTCATAAGATTGACCCTCTCAATCATTACATTTGGATAGAAATTTCAGACACCAATGCTAAGAAGATGTATATAGAAATTTGTTATTTTGCACCTATTAATTCTATTTTTTATAAGAAAAATAATCTAGATAACAATTGTCCCTATAATAATTTACAACAAGATATTTATAGTTTGAAAAATGAAGGTAATATCCTCCTGCTAGGAGACTTTAATGCTATGACTGCAACTAAACAAACTACTCTTTTAAGTACCGATTCCAACCATAATCCTTTATGGCTAGATGAGGACCTTGTTTTATGTAATAGCTACAAAAGAAGCTCTAAAGAACTAATTGAGAATTTATTTGGTACTGAGTTGGTCAAACTCTGCAACTCTCATGACCTAATAATTTGCAATGGAGTAATGAAGTGGCCAAACTCCAACCAGATGACTTGTATTCATGGGCTAGGTAGTAGTTTTGTAGATTATGTGATATCTGATATCCTCGTTTCCAACCAAATATCAATTTTTGACCTTCTAAATGACCATGAGCCTGATTCTAATCATAAAACTTTAACCCTAACTCTAAACTTTTCCATGCATAGGAGCACCATTGAAGAGAATTCTGATAATCAAAGGAATTTGCACTTTGACAAAAGTAAAGTTGACATTTTCATAAAGGATTTAAATAGTAAATTAAATCTCCTAACTTATAAGGACAACATTGAAGAACTCTATCATAATTTTACAACTACCCTTTCCACTTATATTAATAAGTTCTCTTTCGAGGTTTCCTATAAAAAGAATAATAGAACGACCAACCCTTGGTATGATAAATAATGTAAAATTGGTAGGAAATCCATTAGGGATGCTTCTAATGAGTCCTTAAAACTCGATAAGATCGATATTTACAAAGCCCTAATTAAAAGGAAAAAAAGGTACTATATCAATAAAAGGCAAGACCAACTTTCACAACTATATAAGCTGGATCCTAAGAAGTTTTGGAGCCAAATTCTAAACCGCAATACTAAATAACATAATAGGATTCCCTTAAGGGACTGTAATTCCTACCTTAAAAGTCTTTTTGATTTCTCTAATGCCATGGACACCATTCCTGTTGTCCCTACAAAGGAATAAGTTTTTTCTTTAGATGACAAAGAGTTCGGGGTTAAGCAACTTGCAAATAGGAAAGCTAAGGACATTAAAGGCTACCAAACTGAATTTTTTAAAATCGGAGGGCCAATCCTTATCCCTCACATACACAATCTCTTCAATTTAGCAGTCAAGGAGGGCTTCCCTAAACCTTGGATGCAAAGCCTCATTGTTCCTATTTTAAAAAATGGGGATAGAAACATTCCCTCTAATTATAGGACCATTATGATTATCCATATTTTAGCCAAGCTTTATGGAATTATTTTGGAATTATTTAGCCAAGTCAAGGTAAAAGAGCTAAAGTCCATACCGGGTTTAGGAGATATCATTCAGCTGTGGACCATCTTGTTACCTTTAGGATCATTGCAGAGGAGTTCCACAATACTAAAACCAATCTTTTTTGTTGTTTTGTTGACTTTAGAAAAGGTTTTGACATGGTTTCTAGGAAAAACCCTTGGAATAGGTTGGAAGAGATAAAAGTGTAATATTCCAGATATAAAAAGTATGTAGAACATAAATAAATAGCTAGAAATGGCAGGTGAACAACAATATAACTAGAACAACACCACAATAATACCAAAATGATACCAAAATAACACCAGAAAGAGCACTTTGATTACTGAGAGCAATGTTCACTTGCCTCTTCGAGGGGGCAACCTCTAGCAAAGTAGATCTCTATTTCAATAATATCCAAGACAAAAGGTCTCATACCCTCAGCTCCTATTTATACTAAATATGTCTATCAAAAGAACCATTTAGAGGAAGCTCCTTCTAGAAGCATAAGCTTCTATTAGGTCTTCTTACATTGGAATTATTCTTCCTTATTTCTAGGCCTTATTAATATTGACCTTTATTACATGGAAATATATTATTCTACCTACGTGAGGGGTTAGGTCCCCTAACATGTCCTCACCCTTAAAAACAACCTTGTCCTCAAGGATTGAGATGGGGAAATTGTTGCAGAATGGTAGATGGTTCCCAAGTGGCATCTATTGGAGTTGTATCTTTCCATTGGACTAACACTTCCTCGATGGTTTGCTAACACAGACGACGCTCATGATGGTCCAAAACTGCTTGTGGTTGTATCCAAATGGAGCCTTCTTCATCCAACTCAGGAAGGTTGGTTTGAATTTTTCACTTAGTTCCAATCACCTTCTTTAAGCAGGAAACATGAAAAACATGACAAAGCTTAGAATGATTGGGAAAATCTAACTGATAGGCCAACTGTCCCACATGCTTGAGAATGGTATACGGACCATAACATTTGGGCACCAGTTTATGAAAATGGTCATCCTTGAGCGAATTTTGCTTGTAAGGTTGTAGTCGAAGAAACACCTGATATCCTTCTGCAAATTGATGTTCAGAGCGACCTTGATTTGCTTGTTGCTTCATGTGATTCTGGGCCATGAACAAATTCTCTTTGAGGGTACGGAGAATAGCCTCTCAAACTGAAAGTGTTTGGTCAACCGCCTGGACCTTCGAGAAACCTGGAAAATATGAGAGAATTGAAGGTGGTTTTTTTCCATATACCGCTTCAAAAGGAGTCATGTGGGTAGTTGTATGGTATGAAGTGTTGTACCACCATTCAACTAGTGGTAACCATTGAGCCCACTAATTTTTCCTTTCCGATGCAAAACACCTCAAATATGTTTCCAAACACTTTCAGTTTGACCATCAATCAGGGGATGATAATCCGTGTTGAGATGCAATTGGGTGCCTTGTAGCTTGAACAATTCTTGCCAAATATTGTTGCTGAAGGTTGGGTCGCGATAAAAAACAATAGAATGCGGCATGCCATGAAGCTTGAAGACTTGATCCATGAAAAGTTGAGCCACATTGGATGTTGTAAATGAGTGTTGAAGAGCACATAAATGAGCATACCTGGAAAGACGATCAACTACAACCATAATGATTGATTTATTGCACGATTTAGGTAAGCTTACAATAAAATCCACAGATATATGCCGCGAAATAACAAGTGGAATCGGAAGAAGTTGTAGTGCGCAAAGAGATTTGACTGTTTCTCCCTTGTTGTGTTGACACACATCACATTCAACCACAAAATTACGAACGTCCTGTTTCATACCATCCTAGAAAAAAGAATGTTTGACCCGATCATAGGTTTTGGTAAACCCGAAGTGCCCTGCTGTGGGTGTAGCATGAAGCTTAGAAAGTACCGTGTATTTAAGTTTTGACTGTTTACTTAAATACAAATGACCTTTGTATCGAATCTCATCATTGAGCCAAGAGTTCCCTCGGGAAACTGGAGAATTGGAATGCAATTGTTGTATCATATGCGAACTTTTGGGATCTTGTAGCCATTCCTGGCGAACAACTTGGAGCCAATCTGGTACAATGAAGGAGAGAGAAAAAATGGGCCCTTCATCTTCATATTTTCTTGAAAGTGCATCAACAACCACATTGTCTTTGCCTTTCTTGTAAATGATCTCATAATCATATCCAAAGAGCTTAATATCCCATTTTTGTTGCTCTGGGAAGGAAAGGCGTTGTTCCAGAAAATACTTGAGGCTTTGATGATCTGTCTTAATTTGGAAGCGTTTCCACAATATATAAGGGTGCCAAAGATCCACGACATGTAGAATAGCCAACATTTCCTTTTCATAGATTGATTTGCCCAAATTTCGCTCAGACAGTTGTTTGCTGGTAAAGGCCAAAGGACGACCCTCTTGCATAAGAACAATGCCAATTCCTTTTTGGGAAGCATCACATTCCAGGAAAAAGGTCTTTGTGAAATTAGGAAGGGTCAGGATTGGAGTGGTGCACATGGCCATCTTCAAGGTTTGAAAATACTAAGCAACTGCTAAAGTCCAAATGAAAGTATTATTTTTAAGGAGTGGAGTGAGAGGTGCCACAATCTTTCCATAACTCTTATCAAACTTTTGATAATAACCTGTTAAACCTAGAAATCCACGCAAGATTTTGAGAGTGTTTGGGTGAGGCCAATCTTGATAGCTTCAATCTTTTTAGGATCCACCATGATGTCGACCTTGCCAACAAGATGACCCAACTACTTAACTTTCGAGGCGCCCAAAAGCACATTTAGATGGTTTGAGAAAAAGTTGGTGTTGAGAGAGTAGATGGAGAACTCAATCCACATGAGCAAGATGGGTTGTCCAGGTTTTACTATAGATGAGGATATCATCAAAGAAAACTAAGACAAAATGATGGAGAAAAGGACAAAATACATGATTCATGAGGCTTTGGAAAGTGGAGGGAGCATTACACAAGCCAAAGGGCATGACCAAAAACTCATAGTGGCCCTCATGAGTTCTAAATGCAGTCTTAGGAATGCCTGCCTCTTTCATACAGATTTTGTGGTTTCCAGAATGAAGATCGAGTTTAGTAATGAACTAGGCGCCACTCAATTCATCCAAGAGGTCATCAATGACATGAATGGGAAATTTGTCTTTAATGGTGAGTTTATTGAGGGCGTGGAAGTCGGTATAGATGCACCGAGAACCTTCTTTCTTAAGGACCATGACCACAAGAGAAGAGTAGGCGCTTGTACTAGGGCGGATAACACCTGCGTTGAGCATTTCTTGAACCATTTTCTCAATTTTTTTTTTTGGGAAAAGGGGTGACGATAGGGATGGATATTGGGGGGAAGGCTTCCTGGGACAAGGGGAATAGAATGATCATGAACACCACGGGAAGGAGTGAGTCCCTAGGGAGTGTAAAAAACCACTTGATGTTTAAAGAGGATGGATTAGAGGTCCTGTGGCACAGAGAGTGTCTCGGTTGCTTTTATGGCATGGAGTTGGGCAATAATGCCAGAATGACCTTTTTCGAGAATATTTTCAATGCGATGGGAACTAATGATCTCCAGGGAACCGATGACGATGCCTTGAAACTTATATTGTTGGCCCTCTTGGTTGAATTGCATGGTTAATTCCTTAAAATCCATGAAAATGGGACCCAAAGTCCTTATCCATTCTTCACCCAACACAATGTCACAACCGCCCATGTCGATAGAAAACATATGAGATTTCAAGTGGTATTCACCAATTTGGAGATGCACATTTTTACAATGCCCTCCACATTTCATGGACCCGCCATTGGCAATCATGGTTTGAAAATTATTGACTGCACATATATAACATTTAGTTTCTTGGGAAATGCGATGATGAATAAAATTATGGGTGCTTCCACTATCAACAAGAATGATGACCTTCCTATGTTTGATGTAACCAATTAGCTTGAGTGTTTGGGGAGCAGAGAAGCCAATGAGAGCATTTAGGGAAATGACCGGTTCTACTTCGGGAGGGTCTGAGGGAGGGGTTATGTCAGTGGGTTCAGGTGACACTGACACAAGGGGAGCCTCAACATCCTCTTCCGAAACATCCTCTGATATGGCCATAAAATGATTTTGTTCCTTAAACTTGTGTCCTGAAAAATATTTTTCGTCACAATTATAACAAAGGCCTTTGAGTTGGCGTTCAGGTATCTCAACCCTGGTCAATTTCTGGATCTTTAGTGGAGTAGAAGGAGGAGTGGGAGTTACTGGTTTAGTGCGAGGAATAAAGGAGGGTTTTCGGTTTTGAGAAGAGACAACCTGTTGTGCATCCTTAGCTCTTTTAGTAGTGTCCACCCAACTCTGAGGCCGAGCCATGGGGACATGGGCACGAATCTCATCCTTGAGGCCACTGATAAAACATTCTTTGAAAAAAGCATGAGACATGCCCTCTATACGAAAAGTGAGTGCTCAAAAGCAACTATAAAGTCTTTCACTGTGCCAGATTGTTTCAACTTTGTCTGATCTAAAAATGAAGAAGACTTATATTCTTGAAAATATTTGCAAGTTAAATTTAGGTGTTAAAATGCAAATGGATCAACTTTGCAACACAAATTTAATAGGATTTACTCATTCAAGATGCATATAAACATCAACATAATCAATGAACAGAAAACACATAACACAACAAATGATAAAGGAGTTCACCCCTCTCTTGGGCTACATCTCCTGGTCCAGCTTCCAATGGATCATTTGTATTATTTTCTCAAAGTGATAAAAAATGTGCTTTACAATACTCAAAATTCCAAATAGACTGCTCCAATCGCTTCAGAACGTCTAAAAACCCCTAGCTGGGCTTTTTCGGCACCTCGTTTGGCCAAAAATTGAAGTAGATAGGCTTCCTGGAAGTCTCCCCTTCAAGCTTGCTGTCTCTGCATGTACAAAACACACCTCTCTTGGCTCAACCTAGCCCACATGCAATTTAAAGCGTAAAAACTTGGCACCGGGCGCAACCGCACAACCGATCCAAACTGTCGAACAGTTACGCGCAGGCCTTAACTACCAAGGCCCGTGGGCACATGGTCGTCACATGACCGCGCGCTATAACACAATAGGGCTTAAGTTTTAAAACCATTGATAACCGTAATGGTTTCAACCCGCGTGCATATATATATAGGTTGGTCACATGTCATACCAAACCGTGCATTCAAATGATTATAACATATGTTACGGTGGGTCTAACCGCCGTAGCTCCAGTCACATGCAATATAACATATAACCACGGGCCGGGGCTTAGCCCCGGCCCAATCCACGCCCCAACATACATTTATACGATGTTAAATACAATGCAACGCATATATATATCAAGTAACATGTGTGGGCACGCCGGTTGGGCAGACTTTCCCAAAGCTTTACCCTGCCCCGGAGGTCATGGGGTCGACTCCTGCTGAGTGCAAAGATTTTAACCAACAAACAGGTGACATGTGGCGGCCATTGATTGGGCCACGT
>ML795858.1:149719-160184 GCA_009831015.1 Picea engelmannii
CCGCGGTTTTCGAAAATTATTTTTGGCTTCTTCAACCGGTTGAGCAATTGGACATGTGAAATGAGGTGAGTCACTTTTTACTTTGATTCAATTTTAATTTAAAATATATTTATAATCTATTAAGTAAAGAGATAATAATTAAAATTTGATTGAGAGATAATAATTAATATCATCATTATCAATTAAAAGAAAATTATTTTCCATTTTTAAAGTCAATCCAAAATAATAATTGTTACATTTTTTTTTCTCTACTTTTCAATATGATCACTCCACCACCTATTCCAAAAACTTAGCCTAACAGGGGGAGGTCCCCCAAAATCACCGTAGAGATCCTTTACGATTATATGGAATCAATAGAAAAAAGGAGAGAAGAGAGATGTGCCAAAATCCAAATAGAGTTAGAATCATTAGAAAAAAGGAGTGAAGAATGAGACATAAAACTCCAAATAGAGCTAGAGGCAATGATTGATAAAAAAATTAAATATACCATTCAAACTCAAATAGAGGATAGATTCTTAGGGTTCAAGACTGAATTGCAGACAATGAGAGATAGGATTCAAGATATGGAAAAAGATAAAAAATCAACCCAAGAAGGAGGGGTTGAAGAAAATCACAACTTGAGAGATAGGATTAAAGAACTAGAAGAAAAACTAACCAACAATTTGAACCTCAGTAATATGGAAAAACAAATTGGATATCAAACCCATCAAAGAGGAAATGAATAAGCTAATCGAACTGGACCATGAGCGTAACAAAAGAGCCTTGAACCGCATAATTTTTTGTATAAAATAACAACAAGAGGATGATATGCTAGCAATAGTAAAAGAAGAATTAAATAATAAATCACAAATTGATACAACTTACCTCATAGAAGCAAAGAGG
The DNA here is from genome assembly GCA_009831015.1 of Picea engelmannii. Lineage (NCBI taxonomy): Eukaryota > Viridiplantae > Streptophyta > Pinopsida > Pinales > Pinaceae > Picea > Picea engelmannii. The sequence continues at coordinate 150,602 of ML795858.1, forward strand.
CTAGGAAAAATATTTGATCACAAAGATAGGTTGATTCGTGTCAAAGTAAGTTGTAATGACCATAAATATAGCATACTTAGTAAATCTTTGAGCTTGAAAGGGTCAGGTATATTTATAAATAAATACCTCATTCCCGAATACCAAGTTGAAATAAAGAAGGAAGTTCAAAAGGTAAAAGAAGCCAGGAAATAAGGAAAATGAGAAATAATTAGAAATCGAAAAGCTATTGCTAGGGATAGAGACGAGAAGGATAATAATAAATAGGAATTTGGGACACTCAGGATCCTTTTTTGGAACTGTCGTGGATTTCCATGGCGTAAAGGTCCTATGATAAGTTGGATCCCGAGTGATATTGATATTATCTATCTATTTGAAACTTGGGAGTATGAGGAGTCTAAGGTCCCTAATATAGAAGGATTTGTCTTGTGGTTGGCATGGAACAAAAAAACCCACCATAGAGGGATAGGAGGCATAGCTTGTTATATTAGAAAGAGCATTTCTCCTCACGTTCAACTTTATAAGATTGACCCTCTCAATCATTACATTTGGATAGAAATTTCAGACACCAATGCTAAGAAGATGTATATAGAAATTTGTTATTTTGCACATAATAATTCTATTTTTTATAAGAAAAATAATCTAGATAAGAATTGTCCCTATAATAATTTAGAACAAGATATTTATAGTTTGAAATATGAAGGCAATATCCTCCTGCTAGGAGACTTTAATGCTATGACTGCAACTAAACAAACTACTCTTTTAAGTACCGATTCCAACCATAATCCTTTATGGCTAGATGAGGACCTTGTTTTATCTAATAGCTACAAAAGAAGCTCTGAAGACCTAATTGAGAATTTATATGGTATTGAGTTGGTCAAACTCTGCAGCTCTCAAGACCTAATAATTTGCAATGGAGTAATGAAGTGGCCAAACTCGAACCAGATGACTTGTATTCATGGGCTAGGTAGTAGTGTTGTAGATTATGTGATATCTGATATCCCCGTTTCCAACCAAATATCAACTTTTGACCTTCTAAATGACCATGAGCCTGATTCTAATCACAAACCTTTAACCCTAACTCTAAACTTTTCCATGCATAGGAGCACCATTGAAGACAATTATGATAATCAAAGGAATTTGCGCTTTGACAAAAGTAAAGTTGACATTTTCTTAAAGGATTTAAATAGTAAATTAAATCTCCTAACTTATAAGGACAACACTGAAGAACTCTATCATAATTTTACAACTACCCTTTCCACTTCTATTAACAAGTTCTCTTTCGAGGTGTCCTATAAAAAGAATAATAGAACGACCAACCCTTGGTATGATAAATAATGTAAAATTGGTAGGAAATCCATTAGGGATGCTTTTAATGAGTCCTTAAAACTCGATAAGATCAATACGTACAAATCCCTAATTAAAAGGAAAAAAAGGTACTATATCAATAAAAGGAAAGAGCAACTTTCACAACTATATAGGCTGGATCCTAAGAAGTTCTGGAGCCAAATTCTAAACCGCAATTCTAAATAAAATAATAGGATTCCCTTAAAAGACTTGAATTCCTACCTTAAAAGTCTTTACAATTTCCCTAATGCTATGAACACCATTCCTATTGTCTCTACAAATGAATAATTTTTTTCTTTAGATGACATAGAGTTCGGGGTTAAGCGGCTTGCAAATGGGGAAGCTAAGGACATTAAAGGCTACCAAACTGAAAATTTTAAAATCGGAGGGCCAATCCTTATCCCTCACATACACAAGCTCTTCATTTTAGCAGTCAAGTAGGTCTTCCCTAAACCCTGGACGCAAAGCCTCATTGTTCCTATTTTAAAAAATGGGGATAGAAACATTCCCTCTAATTATGGGACCATTATGATTAGCCCAATTTTAGCCAATCTTTATGGAATTATTTTGGAATTATTTAGCCAAGTCACGGTAAAAGAGCTAAAGTCCAGATCGGGTTTAGGAGATATCATTCAACTGTGGACCATCTTGTTACATTTAGGATCATTGCAAAGGAGTTCCGCAATACTAAAACCAATCTTTTTCGTTGTTTTGTTTACTTTAGAAAAGCTTTTGACATGGTTCCCAGGAAAAACCTTTGGAATAGGTTGGAAGAGATAAAAGTGTAATATTCCAGATATAAAAAGTATGCAGAACATAAATAAATAGCTAAGAATGGCAGATGAACAACATTATAACCAGAACAACACCACAATAATACCAAAATGATACCAAAATAATACCAAAATAATACCAGAAAGAGCACTTTGATTACTGAGAGCAATGTTCACTTGCCTCTTCGAGGGGGAAACCTCTAGCAGAGTAGATCTCTATTACAATAATATCCAAGACAAAAGTTCTCATACCCTCGGCTCCTATTTATACTAAATATTTCTATCAAAAGAACCATTTAGAGAAAGATCCTTCTAGAAGCATAAGCTTCTATTAGGTCTTCTTACATTGGACTTATTCTTCCTTATTGCTAGGCCTTATTAATATTGACCTTTATTACATGGAAATATATTATTCTACCTATGTGAGGGGTTAGGTCCCTAACATGTCCTCACCCTTAAAAACAACCTTGTCCTCAAGGCTTGAGATGAGGAAATTGTTGTAGAATGGTAGATGGTTCCCAAGTGGCATATGTTGGAGTTGTATCTTTCCATTTGACTAACACTTCCTCGATGGTCCACTGACGCAGACGATGCTCACGCTGGTCCAAAACTGCTTGTGGTTGTAGCCAAATGGAGCCTTCTTCATCCAACTCGGGAAGGTTGGTTTGAGTTTGGCACTTAGTTACAATCACCTTCTTTAAGCAAGAAACATGAAAAATAGGACAAAGCTTAGAATGATTGGGAAAAGCTAACTGATATGCCACCTGTCCCACATGCTTGAGAATGGTATAAGGACTATAACGTTTGGGCATCAGTTTATGACAATGGTCAGCCTGGAGGGAATTTTGCTTGTAAGGTTGCAGTCGTAGAGACACCATTCAACTAGTGGTAACCATTGAGCCCACTGATTTTGCCTTTCCGATGCAAAACACCTCAAATATGTTTCCAAACACTTTTAGTTTGACCATCAATCAGGGGATGATAATCCGTGTTGAGATGCAATTGGGTGCCTTGTATCTTGAACAATTCTTGTCAAATATTATTGGTGAAGGTTGGGTTGTGATAAAAAACAATAGAATGCGGCATGCCATGAAGCTTGAAGACTTGATCCATGAAAAGTTGAGCCACATTGGATGTTGTAAATGGGTGTTGAAGAGAACATAAATGGGCATACTTGAAAAGTCGATCACCTACAACCATAATGATTGATTTATTGCATGATTTAGGTAAGCTTACAATAAAATCCACAGAGATATGCCGCCAAATAGCAAGTGGAATCAAAAGCGGTTGTAGTGTGCAAGGAGATTTGACTGTTTCTCCCTTGTTGTGTTGACACACATCACATTCAACCACAAAATTACGAATGTCCTGTTTCATACCATCCCAGAAAAAAGAATGTTTGACCCGGTCATAGGTTTTGGTAAACTCGGAGTGCCCCGCTTTGGGTGTAGCATGAAGCTCAGAAAGTACCTTGGATTTAAGTTTTGATTGTTTACTTAAATACAAACGACCTTTGTATAGAATCTCATCATTGAGCCAAGAGTACCCTTGGGAAACTGGATAATTGGACTGCAATTGTTGTATCAGATGCGAACTTTTGGGATCATGTAGCCATTCCTAGCAAACAACTTGGAGCCAATCTGGTACGATGAAGGAGAGAGAAAAAAGGGACCCTTCATCTTCATATTTTATTGAAAGTGCATCAACAACCACATTGTCTTTGCCTTTCTTGTAAATGATCTCATAATCATATCCAAAGAGCTTAGTCACCCATTTTTGTTGCTCTGGGGAGGAAAGGCGTTGTTCTAGAAAATACTTGAGGATTTGACGATCTTTCGTAATTTGGAATCGTTTCCCCAATAGATAAGGGTTCCAAAGATCCATGACATGCAAAATAACCAACATTTCATTTTCATAGATTGATTTCCCCAAATTTTGCTCGGCCAGTTGTTTGCTGGTAAAGGCCAAAGGACGACCCTCTTTCATAAGGACAATGACAATTCCTTTCTTGGAAGCATCACATTCCAGGAAAAAGGTCTTTGTGAAATCAGGAAGGGCCAGGATTGGAGTGGTGCACATGGCCATCTTCAAGGTTTGAAAATCCTAAGAAACTACTGGAGTCTAAGTGAAAGAATTATTTTTAAGGAGTGCAGTGAGAGGTGCCACAATCTTTCCATAATTCTTATCAAACTTGCGATAATAACCTGTTAAACCTAGAAATCCATGCAATCTTTTGAGAGTGTTTGGTTGAGGCCAATCTTGATAGCTTCAATATTTTGAGGATCCACCATGACGCCGACCTTGCCAACAAGATGACCCAACTACTCGACTTCCAAGGCGCCCAAAAGAACATTTAGATGGTTTGAGGAAAAGTTGGTTCTAAGAGAGTAGATGGAGAACTCAATCCACATGAACAAGATGGGTTGTCCAGGTTTTACTATAGATGATGATATCATCAAAGAAAACTAACACAAAATGACGGAGAAAAGGACGAAATACATGATTCATGAGGCTTTGGAAAGTGGAGGGAGCATTACACAAGCCAAAGGGCATGACCAAAAACTCATAGTGGCCCTCATGAGTTCTAAATGCAGTCTTAGGAATGCCTGCCTCTTTCATACGGATTTTGTGGTTTCCAGAATGAAGATCGAGTTTAGTAAAGAATTAGGTGCCACTCAATTCATCCAAGAGGTCATCAATGACATGAATGGGAAATTTGTCTTTAATGGTGAGTTTGTTGAGGGCGCGGAAGTCGGGACACATGCACCAAGAACCTTCTTTCTTAAGGACCATGACATCAAGAGAAGAGTAGGGGCTCATACTAGGGCGGATAACACCTGTGTTGAGAATTTCTTGAACCATTTTCTCAATTTATTTTTTTTGGGAAAAGGGGTGACAATAGGGATGGATATTGGGAAGAAGGCTTCCTAGGACAAGGGGAATGGAATGATCATGAACAACACGGGAAGGAGGGAGTCCCTAGGGAGTGGAAAAAACCACTTGATGTTTAGAGAGGATGGATTAGAGGTCCTACGGCATAGAGAGTGTCTCAGTTGCTTGTATGGCATGGAGTTGGGCAATAATGCCAGAATAACCTTTTTTGAGAATATTTTCAATGAGATGGGAACTAATGATCTCGGGGGAACCGACGATGATGCCTTGGAACTTAAATTGTTGGCTCTCCTGGTCGAATTGCATGGTTAATTCCTTAAAATCCATGAGAATGGGACCCAAAGTCCTTAGCCATTCTTCACCGAACACAATGTAACAACCGCCCATGTCGATAGCAAACATATGAGATTTCAAGTGGTATTCACCAATTTGGAAACGCACATTTTCACAACGTCCTGCACATTTCATGGACCCACCATTGGCAATCATGATTTGAAAATTCTTGACTGCACATATATAAAAATTAGTTTCTTGGGAAATGCGGCAATGAATAAAATTATGGGTGCTTCCACTATCAACAAGAATGATGACCTTCCTATGCTTGATGTAACCAATTAGCTTGAGTGTTTGGGAAGCAGAGAAGCCAATGACAACATTTAGGGAAATGATCGGTTCTACTTCATGAGCGTCAGAGGGAGGGGTTATGTCAGTCGGTTCAGGTGACACTGACAAAAGGGGAGCCTCAATATCCTCTTCCGAAACATCCTCTGATATGGCCATAAAATGATTTTGTTCCTTACACTTGTGTCCTGGAAAATATTTGTCATCATAATTATAAAAAAGGCCTTTGAGTTGGCGTTTAGTTATTTCAGCCCTAGTCAATTTATGGATCTTTAGTGGAGTAGAAGGAGGAGTGGGAGTTACTGGTTTAGTGTGAGGAATAAAGGAGGGTTTTCGGTTTTGAGAAGAGACAACCTGTTGTGCTTCCTTAGCTCTTTTAGTAGCGTCCACCCAACTCTGAGGCCGAGCCATGGGGACATGGGCACGAATATCATCCTTGAGGCCACTGATAAAACATTCTTGGAAAAAAGCAGAAGACATGCCCTCTATACGAAAATCTAGTCCCCCAAAAGCAGCTATAAAGTCTTCCACTGTGCCAGATTGTTTCAACTTTGTCAAATGGCCTAAATGGTTGGTGTTAGTGTCAAAGCGTTCATAAAGCTCAGCCACAAAGTGTTTCCAAGCCACATACCCTTGGTGAGCATTTTTTCTCCATTGCCACCATTGCCAACGATCTTGATCTAGATGGAGAACACCATACCAAAGTTTGGACAACTCATCCGTAATGCCATACAAAGAGAAATAACGTTCCATTTGAGTTACCCAGCCAGTGGGATCTGAGCCATCAAATTTGGTCACATCCACATGCTGAAGGCGTAGGTCACACTGAAAGTGATGGGGCTAAAAATTCTGGGAATGAGAGGAAATTTCACCTTCAGTATGCAAAGGTGGGTCAGATAAGGGAAGATCTGTAGGGATGTGCAGCTTGGCGCATATCATCATAGTGTCTGATTCAAGATGGGTAGTAATTTCTTGTTTGAGTTCCTCGATTGAGGCATCGATGGAGGAATGAATGTTTTTATTGATGGTGGCAATATTGGCACTAAGTTGTTTCACTTCTTGTTGGGTTTATGTGAAATTAGAGTGCAAGGTATTGAAGTGAGCTTCCAACTCTTGGCTACGGGTATAGCCCATTATGACGAGGGAACACGAAAAGGGGTGGGTGGGACCACACAAGAAATGGGTTATGGGTGAAGTGTATCACAACTATCAGGGCGACGAGTTGAATCCAATGGGGTAAAGCCCAAATAAGGGTGTTGGAAGGGGGTCAGGTCCACGAGAAAAAAACAAAAATTGCGAAAAATGATAGGTATGACTGCGATAAGGGCGAAGAGAGAAATCCAGTGGAATAGGTCTCAAATAATGGTGCCCACATTATTTTTTCTTTTTACTCCTGCGGAGTTATACTCCGATTTGAAGAATACTACAGTGATGAAATTCCCAAATGCTTAACACGAAGAAATGTGTAGTAATTTCACAACTCGAATGCAAGAGACACAGTTGCACGGCAATAGATCTTGTTTGTTCTATTTTTGTTTCTGTCCCCAAAGGTTAGGTATTCAAGGGTTCTATAGACAAGGGTTTCCCATGTCCTATAACTCTCTGATATATGTGCGGGGTCCAACAATAGTACTAGACCCAATATCTCAGGGCACCAACTAAGGAGGCTAGACTGTGCCCTTAGCCATACTACTCGACTACCTAGGTACTAGAGAGTATCTTCCAGAGTGTTGTTCTCGGTGGCACTATAGCAGTTAGGCGGCTGATCGGTTTATCTATGGAGGGATTCAGGAGATCTAGGTCGATATGTATATAGGTGTTGTCTGATGGACTACCACTCGAAGGGGTACCAAAATGGGTTACAAGGGTGGCCAACAGATGTGCGCTTAAGTACCACTTGTATTTCCTGCGTGTATGAATCCCTGACCATGGGTTTATGCGTGTAACAATAGATCTTTGTAGCTTAAAGTCATTGGAATACGTCTCTACCTTGAAAAAATTAACCCACAATTTTTTGCCGAGGAAGGTGATCTGATACCACTTGTAATATTCCATATATAAAAAGTATGCATAACATAAATAAATAGCTAGAAATGGCAGATGAACAACAATATAACCATAACAACACCACAATAATACCAACATGATACCAAAATAATACCAAAAATAGAACTTTGATTACTAAGAGCAATGTTCACTTGCCTCTTTGAGAGGGAAACCTCCAGCAGAGCATAACTCTATTACAATAATATCCAAGACAAAAGTTCTCATACCCTAGGCTCCTATTTATACTAAATATGTCTATCAAAATAACCATTTAGAGGAAGATCCTTCTAGAAGCATAAGCTTCTATTAGGTCTTCTTACATTGGACTTATTCTTCCTTATTGCTAGGCCTTATTAATATTGACCTTTATTACATGGAAATATATTATTCTACCTACGTGAGGGGTTAGGTCCCTAACATAAAAGTGTCTCTCAATTTGAGGCCTGTTGCAATAAGGATGTATGCGAACGTTATTGTTAAGTTTAAAAAAACTGAGGGCTGGTCAAAATAGATTAACTACAATATCGAAGCCAAACAAGGTTGTCCCTTATCCCCTACCGTTTTTGGCATATACATTGACAAGTTAGAAGATTGCTTGGAAAATGTAGGTTGTGTCGGCCCCACTCTCACTGGCATAGTTCTCAATCTTCTTCTTTATGCCGATGATATCGTTCTTATGGTAAGGAGTCCCCATAACCTTGAAAACCAACTAAGAATCCTTAAGGATTTTTGCTCCAATATGGGTATGATTGTTAATACTGATAATACTAAGGTCATGATTATTAAATCCAATAAGATCCCTTATGATACCTTCGTATATGACAACAAAAACTTGGAGGAAGTGACTTGATACAAATATTTTGGAATTGATATTCACCACAAGCTCAATTGGAATTATAGCATTGATAAAATGATTATTGGGGGATGGAAAGCTTATTATGGGCTTGAAAACAATTGTAAATCAATTGAACTTTGGAGTTGGGATAAGAAGAAACTCCTCTTTGAGACTCTTGTTACACTTGTTATTCTTTATGGATGTAAAGTCTAGGGCTGTCGTATCTCTCATGAATCCTGGAGAAAGATAGAGCAAATACAAAATAATTTTATAACCTATAATCTCAAAATTAAAGGAAATACGCCCTATCCTGTCCTCCTCTTAGAAACAAGCCTCTCCCCCATTGAGAGCATGGCTATGACTAGATACCTAATGGATAAGAACAAGTTAAACAACATGGAAGACAAGAGGCTTCCTAAAATTGCTTCAAAATCGAATCATAACCACCACCGACTCAAGCGAGGATGGCATAAAGATGCTCGGTTTTGGCTAAACTATTGGGGAATCATGGAAGACACCATTTTTCAGAAAAAATATACTACTAAAAAAAACGTCAAATCAAAATTTAAGGAGAAAATGTGGTGTGATAAAGAGTTAGAGGAAAAAAGAAAATTAAGGTATTATAAGGATGTAATCAACCATAATCTAGAAGATCAAAATTGTCTATCCATTTTGCCATGTGTAAAGAAAAAATAAGCATTGCTAAGATAAGAAAAAATTCTCACAAGCTCCATAGTGAAAATGGGCATTGGTCAATTCCTAAAACGCCATGGGATGAAAGAGTGTGTCACCTTTGTGACACTAAGAAGGTTGAAGATGAAAATCACTTTCTCTTAGATTGTCCAACCTATACCTGTATTAGATCTCATTTTCCAAATATTTGTCACACTACCAACCTTCCTAAGCTCTTAACTCAACAAAAGTATGGTGATCTTGGAAAGCTTCTCTTAATGCTTTTCGAGCATAGAAACAAAATTCTAAAATATCGCAAGTAATCACTTACCCTCTTAAGGTCTGATAAACCAATTCGGTCTTAGTGGACGTTAATCATCATCATCATCATCATCATCAT
>ML795858.1:160410-181558 GCA_009831015.1 Picea engelmannii
TATATATAATTAAATTTTTTTTTCTCTCTTTAGATTTTTAACTTTTTCTTTATTCTTTATATATATATATATATATATATATATATATATATATGCTTGAGAATCTTTTATATTTTTATTAATTTCAATGGTTTTATTTTTCTTAGTGTTTTTAGTTTATCAAAAAAAAAAAATTATATTTTTTTGCTAAATATTCAAAAATAGTGTTATTTAACTACAATTATTTTCTATGTATTAAAGTAAAGGTAAACCATGTGTTAAAAATGATGTTTTCCACTATATTTTAAAATTATGGAACCATAAATTAATTAAGGGGACACAATTGTATGAAAATTTTAATTAAAAAAAAGTAAATGGCAAAAAATATTTTTAAGATTGAAAGAAGCATGGAAAAATGACTAAAAACACCGTTGGAAAAATAATAGAAAAATTTGAAATTAGATGAAAAATAAGTATTTAAAAAATAAATTGTGGAAACATTATGGATCAGAAAATTTAGAATGTCAAAATACCACCTAAGACGGTAGGGGGGTGCTACTGGTAGCACCATTTTTAAAAACGAGGCAAAAAATGTGACCCCCATAAAAACGAGAACTCTGTAGAGTTCTCGTTAAGTTGGTAACTATGTTTGTTTTGAAGCGTAGGGTTATATAAAAGAGTGGAAATCCTATGAGCTATCGCTCTACCATCCATGAAGGAATGCAAAAATATCCATTAGGGTGAATCTATGAAAGAGTGGAAAGCTTGAGAGCCATCACTCTACTATCCGTGCAAGGGGAGTGCCATTGATATTTGTCTCCATGAGTGCCATTAGGGATTCATATATAGTTTTCAACCTTCATTCCTCATGCTCGCTTTGTGGACTATGGAGGAAAAGGGTATGACCGATATTGCGATTGCGAGAGCCATTCAAGAGGTAAGAGCGAACAATTGTTTACACATATCATGGTTATCAAATAATAGTCATAAGTTATAATCTGAATCCCCATTCTAACTGTGCTCGCCATTATGTATGTAAAAAATGGGAGAATATAGGATGCACACCAAGTGTTTGACAAAATGCTTGAACTAAATGTAGTGTCTTGAACCATAATCATTACAGGGTATGAAATGTGGGTGTGTGGAAGATGCTCGCAAAGTGTTTGATGAAATGAGTTGGCATGATTTGGTTTCATGGTGTGCTTTGATTGTTGGGTATGTGTAGAATGGGTATCCCGATGAGACCTTGAGGTTCTGTTATCAAATGGAAGTAGGTGATGTCAGACCAAACTTTGCAACAATGGTTAGTATTCTTCCGACTTGTGCTTATCTGAGAGATCTGCAACTTGGGAAGTGTATTCATTGCTATGTGATTCAATGAGAGATGCAGGTTGTAGGGCTGAAGCTAAACTCAATTACGTTGTGTCTACTCTCTTATAGTGTGTTTTTTCAATTTCTATTTTAGTCTTCAGATTTTTGTTGGTGTTTAAGGTCCTATGCTCTATAAAATATATGTTTTTTTGGTCTTCTATATATTCTAAAATATGTAAGTATTAGGATCTTCCCTAAATTTTGATGTGTACTTTTCCAGTTTGGTTTCCTTGAGTATGCATTTGATTAACCACAAGCTACAAGAGGTAAAATTTAATATTATGTAGGATGGATTACATGCAATTGGGGAATATGCATTATTGCACTCATTTTACATAGCAACTATTTTTCATTTTTGTCTAAACCATATAAGTGTAGTGATGTATATATTTTGGGACTTGCATGCAAAGTACAATAATGGTGAACAAACACAATGGAAAGAGTTGAAAGGTGTGTAAGATTCTCCATCAACATTGGATTTTCTGGATTTGAACAAGGTGAGATTAGCTTTTGACATCACTTTTAAGTTTTTCCCAATAAGTGTCTCCTATTTTTTCCCTTGATCTTGTTTCATGTTTCCATTCATCTCGTTTGGTCTTAAGATAATTTTATCCTTTTGTTGTTTGGTTAAGCTAATTAGATATAAATTCAGAGATTTACATGGTATATAGTTTTGGGGATAATCTGCATGTAAATTTATATATAATTATATGGAGTTAGAGATTTACATTGGTCATGCCCTGGAAACTTGGAAATAACTTATGGATTTTATGTTTGTCCATTGCCATTTCAACAAACCTTCTAAATTTTCTTACCCAACTTCATTCATACTTTTTTGTAAATTTATATATGAGCCACAAACTTGTCTACAGAGTCACATAGGCAAGGTTGTTAGTTGTAATTGTTTCACTGGGTTGTCATTGTATACATTGTTGTATACTCTATGAACTGTGTATAACTCTAGTAGAAGACACATTTCCAATTTTTTACTATAACCAATATTGGTAGGGAGTGTAATTTTTTCACTAGAAATAGAAGTTATTACAAGTGTAGTTGAGTCAGAACTTCTTAATTGTGCATTGTTTGAACCTTTTTTTGCTTCATATATTTCTACCAAAGTGCCCCTGACCACAAAATACATATGTATTATATTGAAAATTGTAGATTTTTTTCTACTATTCATTTATGTTATTGGTAGGGTTATTTGAATTATTTGTGTTTCCATTGTTTTTATTTACAACACACAACTAATAGAAATGTTTGTTAATCCATGTTGCAATCATGTTAAAAGGTGTTACAATGTTTAAATTTATATAATTATTACTCTAGCTAAAGCTTGCATAAAAAGAGTTTCCATAGTCATAATGAAGAAAAACCCATATCCTAACCAATCCAACATATCTAGAATGAAATTCTATTTAGTCCTATTGTACGTCTTATCAAATTTCATCTTCAGAAAATGGATTATCCTCCAAATTCACGAGCCAAATCGACATGCTCCCAAGTTGAGACCACACTAGTACAAATTGGCTAATTTGCTACTAAAACAACAACTAAAACTCAGATATATATGACTATTTTTGAGTCAACAACTATTAGTAGCAAGTTAATAGTCTCTTTTCACCTGACTAACTTTTAGTCATATATGACTTAGTCATTAATTGACAATTAACGACTAAACGAGATACGACTAAAAGTCAACCGGGTGAAAAGAGATTGTTAATTTGCTGCTAATAGCCGGACTAAAATATAGTCATATATATATTTGATTTTTAGTTATTTTTTTTAGTAACAAATTACTCATTTTTAACTAGTGTGTGTTCGACCTATTTGGAAATACCTTGTTTATGGAACAAACAATGCAACATCGAAGAGCAAGTCTATCTCACAATGGATCGACCTCTTGGGAAACAACCCTTTCACATCCAAAAACACATGTTTGAACTCTATCAACAACTTATTAATAGACACAGCCTTCTACTCCATAGTTTGTTCAATTTCCCACATCTTCTTCTTGGTTTGGGTCTTACCATTAGTAAAACAAATTTGTCTCCAACATTGCTAAGTCCCTTTGCCTAGATTGTTGAGATAGGGAAAAATTCTTGTTTCCTCCATAGGAATGTATGACACATTGTTTTCCAACTTTATGAAATTTTCGTTCATTCACCCTCCTCTTGAATACCTTATCCATATCCCACAAGCAAGGACTTCACAATGACTTTATAGAGGTCTAACAACACTGCATTATACTCAATCTCATCAATACAAGTGGTTGAAATCACAAACTTGAACTTATATTGCTTTCTAATAGCCAACTTTGCATCATTGTGTCATCGTACTAGTGAATATGGATCGATATGATCTCTAGGGGGAAAACACAACCTCATAACTAATGCCTTCAAAATAAGGTTCTTTTGAAAGCAAGGGGATCTCATACAACAATTTGGTGTTTGGCTTGGTCGTGACCTTAAAATTAGATTTTTATTATTAATAATGAATTTAAACCAATCATTAACATCATAATAATAATGATTTATCTTAATTATTATATAGCTTCAAATTAATTATTATAATAATATTATCTTATCTTAACTACTTTATTACCATAATTGCAATTTTCTATTTTAAGGGTGGTAGGTGTAGGGGTGATATTTGACTCCAAAGGAAAGAATTAAACTTTATTTTCTAGAAAATTGTAAAAACAACAAACAACCAAGTGGAAATTTTGTCCGTTTGGAAAGGAATCTTGATAATCAAGAATCAAAACATAAAAAATGCAACTATAATTGGGGATTCGATGATTGTCACTTGACACATGGTACTCCAAACTCTTCTAAAGGAAACTCGTGAAAAGGTTGGTCATCACATTCAAAATTTGATAAGAAGATTTGAAAACATCATTTTTTACCACTCCTTGAGAGGGCTAAACACTATGGCTGCTTCTATGGCCAACAAGGCTTGCAACCTAACTTTTGGAATTCCTTGGAAAAATGGGGGAGGGGAGGTGTTGAGGAAATTTGAAACCTCCCCTAAGTTTTCTATCCACTTAACCTTCTTAATGATCTAATTAAGATGCCAAGTCAAGTGGCAAAGCCACATGAACATGCATTCGTATGTGTTCCTTGGGATTGTCCACTGTGCTTCTCAAACATTCATGAGGGTTCTCACCTTCATTAAACCTGGCATGATGGGATGGCGGTATGAGTGTGTGGGTTTATGTTTGAGATTTTGCATAGTACTTGGAAATATTTATATAACCTTCATATGGGAGACTTGAGTTCCTATCTCATTTTGTTATGCTGGAGTTTTCCCCTATGCTCAGAAAGAAATGCCACCAGGGGACTCGTCTAGAGTCAAACAACGTTCATTTTTTTAGTTTCTTTTTGAAAGCATTATGTACTTTTGATGGTAGGGGTCAATATCTGTAAACGACTTGTGAGCACAAGTCTGGTTTGAAGGTATATTCTTCATCTCTTCCTGTCTTTTGGGTCTCTAGTGATTTTTCATACTTTCTGGTCTAACTCCATTAAAGTCATCTTTCCACTTTAATCTTGGAGAAATAGTAGAAAGAAGTTTGGATTTTAGCACTGGGAGTAGGCTATCTATAAATGTTACCAATCCAGAAGTTTTTAGTGTTTCTCTCGATTCTGATTGGGCATAACAACAATATTTGTTTAAATCAATTTGAGAAGTATAGGGCCTTTGTTATGGAATCTATCTTTGGAAATTGTGAAATGGATATCCATGACCATCCAAATAGATGTGGGTTTTGTGAGAACTCTACTCTCTGAGATTCAATCCGACAATGTGAATGAAACAATGATGATAGTCAAGAAACTTTGGCTTTAGCATTAGGAAGATGAGAGACTTGGAAAAATGATTGGGAATAAAATTATTCAAGGGATCTAAAGGAAGATTGAATGCAATTAATCAAGATGAAATCCCAATTGGAAAAACACGAAGGGAAAAGTGTTCTTCTAGAGGTTGGGTAAGAAAGCAACATAGAGAAGTTGGAGGAGGAGGAAGACATGATCAAGGAACTTCATGAGAAAGTAAAGTACTTGGAATTGGAACAAAATCCTAGTTTTGTGGAGTTAAGGACCACTACAGCCCCAACAACATCAGTGGGTTCTTTTGGACATGACCAAGCATTGGACATGGAAGAGGAGATATTGGAGCAACAAATGGAATAATCTAGGACTATAGACCCTTATATTCTATCTTTAGTAGTGGGAAGAAAGAAATCGTCCCTACTAAGCCTTGACAACCAAAATGTTTGATTATCTTTGTGTTTTTTTAAGTTTGATTATATTTGTGCTTTTTAAGACTTTACTTTTACTTGGGCAATTGCTTAGATTGTATACAAGTCAATTTGTTAATAGTTGGAGTAGATTTTTGAACATAGGGAAATCGGGGATTAAATATCAGTTGTTTGTTAGTTTTTTTTTTTTTTTCTATAGAGAAATTTGAAATGTGGATCTCTTTTTTTATTTGTATTAAAATAATAGACAGTACGACCACAACCCCCTCTTTTTATTATTAATAGAAAAATATATATATATATTTGTCAAATTTGATCTCAATAAATGTTATCCATTATCATCATCAATAATAATATTTCTCTATATTAATTATTATACCATAATTTAATTATTAAATTAACTATAATAAAACTCTAATTTGAAAAAAATTCAAAGATAACAATCCCTCTAGTGTTAGCATATGTGTTATTTAATGCGAATGCCACCCATGTCGATTCGAATCCTGTCTAACGTCGACATGTGATTCCAGAATTTGCATGTAAAAAATTGGGGGTTATAGTGGCATCCCAAAAGATTCAACCCTACATCATGTGAGTGAGATATTGCTAAGTTATTGATTCTCCCGATCCAATTGATACAAAATAAATAAATAAAAATATATATGAGTAGCTATTATTTTTTTATTAAATAAATAAAAATATTATTAACATACTCTCTCTCTCTCTCTCTCTCTCTATATATATATATATATATATATATATATATACATATATTATAAAATTAGGAAGTTGTCTAAGTATATGTTATGATCAAATATTAGTTCTTTGGAAGTCACAATTGGTTTAAGAGAGATGAAAAAACTTAGAGAGCATACATAATTGATGCAAAGGCAATTGAAAGAACAATCATGTGAGTATTAATTAATTTAAAAGTACCAAAATTTGAGGGGCGGGCCTTGAATTCAATGCACTAGGCATGTGACTATGAGCAAGAATCGATGATCATGGAAACTAAGATTAGTGACATCCACCTCACGTTGCTCGCCTAAAACGTTATGAATAATGCTCTTCTGAAATCTATCTTAAGTGGGGACACACTCAAGGGAAACCCAAGTGAACCCCTACTCTTCCTCTTCATTTCGATGCGATGAGACTCTAGGAAAAATAAATCAACAAGGGAAATCACTGCAAAGCAGTTAGTCCCTTCAAGGGAAAAATAATAGTCTTCAATTTACAATAAGGTCAATAACCTTCTATAATGTTGAAAGCTCCGATGTTGCCATTTAGTGCACCAGATAGTGAGGTGAGCAGATGCGACTTCTTTGTGCCTCCCTGTGCTTTAGGGTCATTGTGTATTAATTCTACTTGGGTCACTCTCTATTTGTAAATGTGTTGAGATTATATTTCTCAAGTATGACCACTCATCTAAGGTTTTTTGACTGGCCCTTCTATTGTTATACATGTTTTTTATTTGGTTCCTTCCATGCATTGCTTCAATTTTTTCCATATTCATTGAAATAAATAGTTGAAACTATGCTAAACCTGTGGAAATTTACCTGCAAATTTACCACCATTATTGCAACTTTTATTCTCAACATAGCATGTTAGTATGTTGAGGAGTGGATGTAGTTTACTTTGTTGAAACCAATTTCTTATTGTTTTTTACCATGTACTTGTTTTATCACTTCGAATTGACATTTAGAGTAATTGCGTTGAGAAGTTGAAACTATATAGTTTAACTATCTAAAATAGAAGTTTGATTCAATTCATTTATTTTGTAAATAATAAAAGATTTAGCATTCTCAATATAACTACAAGAGGAGGAATCCCAATTTAAGAGGTATAATTTCAAATGTTTTATAGTTTGAAATTTAAATTAATTATTAATTTACCTAGTTTTTTTCATATGATATGAGTTAAATGTGCAATATTATAACGTTTTAATTCACATTGATCAATGCACTAATAACTGATAAAATAAGGATAACTTTTTTTATCAACACGTTACACCATCTATTTGATGGTTTTTTTTGTTTTATGTCCACCTCACCACATGGCATCTATGTTTGCGGCCACAACTTCCAAATGAAGAGTATAATGATCCACACACAAAATATTGTATTAATGAGAAATCCAAATAAAGAGTACAACGATCCACACACAAAATATTGTATTAATGGGAAATCCAATTGAAGAATAAAACAATGCACACACAAAATATTGTATTAATGGGAATGGATAAAACAATGCACACACAAAATATTGTATTAATGGGAATGTTGGAGATGTTATTTGTTTATTTCCATGTAGGAGAATTCACAGATGTTGGTGGCTTTATTGCATAAGCAAGTTTGTTGTCTCATAATTTCTAAAGGAAAAGATTTGCAATTGTTTCACCCAACAAATTGTTTCCAACATCATCAGTGCAAGCAATTTCTATTGCGTGCAACAACCTAACTTGCATATGATGCCATGGGCATCAAATCCACTAATTACATTGCCTTTATCTTACCTACTAAGGATGCATCATGGCATAATTTTAAATGGTCATTAATATTATTAATGTGTGCCATATCTCCCATTGAAAACAAGCATTATAACAAAGACATAACAAATGATGCTGCCATGATAGCAACAAATCACAATTTCCAACGCATCCAACGTGATAAAGTGCCTTGCAACTATTAGTTGTCACCAACATTGAAATAAAATTCCCAAAAAAACAATGCAAAATTCCTCAAAGCAGATCCACAAAAATATTGCACATTTTTTAGCGTTGCATTTTGAGAAGGAACATTATCATGATCCATAGATTTTGCATAACTATTAGGAATAGTAAAAATTATAATCTATTTATTTAATGAATTTGGGCCGCATACGTTGTTTTTAAAGGTCGTTGACGATCCAAACAAATTTTAACAAACATTTTGAGCACTGCTTTCAAGCATCGAATATTATCAAATTTGATAGACTTATTGTTTCAAATTATGTATAGTTTCATTAATATTTATTATGGATATAGAGATAAGTTTCATTGAGCTTTATGATTATGTATGGGATTCTAAAACATCTATCATTCAAATTAAAAATTAGACATGAACTTAGCAGTATTGGTTAACAATGGAGATCTTAAAAATATAATAAGACATAACATTATAACTTTAAATCATAAGATTGCTTTGATTAATATAGATTTCGTCAAAATTGCTTGTAATATACTTTATAAGGATTCTTACAACTATAAATATATGAGCTTTATGATTATATTTGAGATTCTAGAATGACTATCATTCAAATTAAAGATTAAACATGAATCTTAATATTATTGATCAAACAACCAAGACTTTAAGAATATGATAAGATCTAACATTAACATTAGATTCTAAGATCATATGAGAGCTCCAAACAATATAAATGCACAAAAGTATTAATGGATTAATTAAACTCATATTCTCTATCTCTTAAAAATTCTCCCAAAAATTGCCATCTCTTAAAAATTCCCCAAAAATATTATTACAGAACCATGTTGTGACCCTTGAGTCTTTAAATCCCAAAGTGGATTAACATCGTGGAATTGAAGTTTTAAGGCTTGAATATAACTATTATAGATCTAGTAATTGGAAATGTTTTTGAACAAACATTGGTCGAGCATAGAAAATGCAATATTGCAAAGCCAATTAAGGTTTTTGAACAAACATTCTAGTTAACCACTCACATAGAATCACGAGGTTTGTTTGGCTCTTCCAATGAAGAAACAGACCAAACACAAGGGAAATAGAGAGAAAAGTAGGGCCCCATCCATTACAATTTCTACAAGAAACATGTTGGATTGGCATGCTTCAATTGCAGTTGCAGGAATATGCTATGTTGTTTGCACCGCTATTCAAACAAGCATAATTTCCCCTTTGATTACAAGGTAGTAGGTCGAGTGGCCATTGATAAAGCCATTGAGAAATCAAATCCTTTCATTAAGGTAGAAAAGGTAGACAAGTTCTAGTTTGTTTCATAGGATAGTAAATTTATGAAGGCAAAATAGACCTTTAGAAACAGATTAACAACTTCTTTTGCTATCGTGTGTGATGATGATTAAGGAATGAATATATTCAAGTTTTCCTTTTATATAGTTTTCTTTTTTGAAGCCATAAGTGTTTTGTTTTGGTGTTTGTGGACTCGATATATTTCTAAGGATGGCTATATCTACTCCTATTTGTTTTGTGATGGATTTTGTATAATCCTATTTTAGAGGGCTTGAGTTACATTTTCCTAATTTGCTCTCTTTAACATTGCCAACAATGTAAATAGGAGGGCTATGGAAAGTAGCTACGGTGAAAAGAAGATGAAAACCCTCAAACCATTAAGGATCAAAATAAGCAAACCAGATTTGGGGAGATCTATCTTTGTATTTAGTTTGTTTTGCCACAATATAAGGGGAATATCAAATGAACTTATGTTTGATGCCCAAATGTTTAACCTCCCTAATGATAGGCATCCATAGTTGGGGATATCTATCCTCCATAGACTTTACCAGTCAAATCGTTGTGTAGAGGTGGTCCCTTGTTCCACAAACAAGGGGGTCTCATACACCAATTTGGTGTCAAGATTGGATATCACCTTAAAAGTAGATTATCATCATCAATATTTTAATCACTATAAATAAATTTCCAATGGATTTTACTAATAATGAAGAGGTTTTGCATTCAATATGCAAGTTAGTAACCTTGCTTGTAGTGACAATGATTCTCAACGGTGTTGTAGCATGTTCTATCAAGTAACATGTATGCACTAAATAAACTTTAGTGGTTTGAAGTCGTATCTAGGAGTTTTTGTTTTTGTACTATAATTTAATTTAATCTCTTGAGCAAAAATATTTATTTTATGGTTACATAGAACTTGAAATGAAAATTGATTAGATAAGACATAATATTAATTAGTTTTCTCTTTGATATGGATTATATTGAGAATGAAATGGAACAAACGCATACATATAACAGAGAATGCAACAATATAGTGAAACCCAACTTCCATTAATGAATAAAATAGTAGAATAATGCAAAACACAAATTGGTTCAAATGGTGGTAGCTTATCTCTGAAGAGAAAGAGATGTTGACTATGCTCATTAGCAAAAATATGATTACAAAGAGGCCGAAAAGGGTCTTTTATCATGAATCCTAAAATACAAAGAGGAAAAAACCCTAAACATCAAAACCCTAACCTTAGAAGATGAAACATCAAAAGTATTATGGGCCTCAAGATGGTTAGTTGATACGTCAACTTCTCAGGGGCACAACTTTTGCATATGATCTCCGTTTGGGGCACACAATAGCTCCTTGGAAAGAAATATTTGATGATTGCAACTTTTTTTGGGGACCAAAGCATGACATGGCAACCCTTGGCCTCCCAAATGTCCAAAAAACACCAGTTAGGGCCTCAAAACGACCCCTGAAGTTTCAGACTCGAAAAATCATAGAAAAACTACCAAGAATATAGAGAACCCTTGAATCAATGGAAGAGGTGGGTGACCACCGATATCCACATAGATCAGTCCTCTCCCCCTAGGAAGCAATGGTCTCCATTGTTTCAAGTTCTCTCATTAGATGGGGATATTTATGTTGAATTTGGCTCGTGGTGAGCCACTTGCCTTGGTGAAGAAGCTACCCTGCTTTGATGACTCGGTAGAGATGTATGTGTTGTTGGAGGGTTCCTTTCATTTGTGTATCCATGATTCGATCAACTATAGCCTACTCAAGGAAATCATGTTTGATTTATGTAGGGGCCAAGTGTTCAACTAGTTACGAGGTGTCAAGTAGAGGTGGGAAATATAAGCGAAGGAGCCCCACATTAGCAATACAAGGAATGGGGGAATACTTAATTCAAAATCATTCTCACCTACATCCTTGGTGATGGTGTAAGGCACATATCGAAGTGGGCGAAACTTGAGATGGGGTGTTGTAAGGCACTCTTTCTACAAATGTAACCAGACCTTATCACCAACCTAAAAGTTCTGTGGAACTCGATGTTGATCATGTTGTTGCTTGTACTTAGTATTGAATTTATGCAAGATGTCATGGGTTTGTTGGCAGATGTGATGAATCCATTCAAAAAATATGGATTTCTTATCAACCTCAGTTAAGCATGGGCAGGTTCTTCCTGTGTGGATGTAATGGGTAGTGCTATGTCAATTAGGGTCAATGGCTAGAAACCCAGGCACACCTGAAAAGGGTTGTGGCCAATAGAGCTATGAAGGGATTGATTGTAGATATGGTGAACATAAGGAAGACTTTCATCTCATGTGCGAGGATGTTTGGAGTTGTACATTCTCAAGATATGGAAAATCATTCTATTGACTACCTTTGTGTGTCCATCGGTTTGGGGGTGGAAGGTAGTTGATTTGGTGAGCTTGGGTTAATTTCGGGCTACCATAGTCGACTAAAGCAGTCTGCAACATGGTTGGTGTTGCCCTTCTTGTACTTGATATTCAAGTAGAATTGTTATAGATATGTGGAACACTTCTGGTGGTGGTCAATCTGTAACTTTCCTTGTGTGTGCATGAATTATAGAAGCATGTGATCAGTGTGGATGATTGTTTCCTTCCCCAGAATATAATGCTTCCATTGTCAACATGCCTGCACAATGGAGTACATATCTTTTTCATAAGTGGGATATCTATGAACAAAATCAAATATTGTTTCGTTGTGATAGGCCACCAAATGTCCCTGTCGAGTGCGGACTGCACCGATAACATAGTTAGAGGCATTTGTCTCAATCTCAAATGTTTGTTGTAGGTTTGGTAGCATGAGGCCTAGTGTAGAGTAGAGGTGATGTTTTAGATCCCAGAATGATTTGTGTTGTGATTCAGACCATGCAAAATTAGATTTATCTCTACCTTTTGTCATTTGACTTAAGTCCTGCGTGATATGAGAGAATCCAAACATGAACCTATGATAGAAGTAGTTGAGGCTCAACAAGCTGTAGAGCTCTATCACAGTCTTCGAGGATGGCTAGTCACAAATGACTTGGATCTTAGTTGGGTGCACATGCACCAAATGTTCATCCACGATGTATACCAAGTATTGAATTCATTGCATGCCGACTGAGCATTTATCCAGATTGGAATATAGCTTATGTTGCTCAAGACCTATTGGATGTGCTATAGATGTTCTACCCAGGTTAGACTGAATATGGTGTTTTCATCCAAATATATGACCACAAAAGAGTTTGTGAATGACCACAAGATATCACCCATCATCCTCATGAATGTCGTTGGATCACTAGTCAAGCCAAAATCCATGACCAAACAGTAAAAATTGCCTTCTTTAGATTTGAAGGTTGTTTTTCATACATCGGTTTGTTCTATCAAAACCTGGTCGTAGTCTTACTTTAGATCAATATTACTAAATAACTTAGCACCCTTAAGCTGATACAAAATATCAATCTGTGGGATCAGGTATCGGTTCTTGATAGTGATCTTGTTCAGGGCTCTATAATTAATACAGAGTCACCATGTCCCATCCTTCTTATGTACCAATAGAATTGGGCTCCCACAAGGCTAGCAACATGGTCGAATGTGGCACTTGTGGATGGACTCGTGAATCTAATGCTTTATTTCCTCATTCTACAGAAGGGAGTGTATGTATATTGGACCGTTGGGTAAGGGCACACTACATATCAAGTCAATGGAATGTTTGACTTGATAGTGTAGAGGAACCTCTGTAGGTGAAATGAGGATATCTATATATTTTGATACAACCTTGTCCACTTGCTTATGATGTGAACAAATATCTTGTGGAGAGGCTATGGTAGTCATAGTGACCTTTCATTCACCTTCTAACTGGACCATGAAGAGGGAAAACTTTGTAGTATGAGAGATTACCTTCCATCACTGTTTTTCCAAGATCAACAAAATTATAGTAGTAAAAACTACCTCTTGTACCTTGTAGGGAGACCTCCCAAAGTAAAAATGACACTACGGGGCCATGAATCATAACAAAATGAAGTTTCCACATATAAGGTTGTACTAAAAGAACATAAAAAACTTTGAGTGGGGAAACATCACACAATAATTCATATTTGAAGGGCTTGATGTTGTAGGACAGGTGACACTTTTGGATGACCTGAAGGTCTCGTTCCTGACTCAAAAACTTGATGGTGTATGGTTGAGGGTGTGGAATTGTCGACATATTTATTCTATTAAAAATCTTAGCTAAGATGAGGTTCTTCTGGTTCCCTTTGCCAATAATGAAATGTAGTGGGGTCCCATTCACCCATATCTTTGAATGGAAGAAGCACTCCCCCTCGTCAAGCTCCTTTGACTCGTTTGGTTGGATCTTTGTGGTTGCGATGGTAGCACTAGGTTTTGCATCGATGATATGTTTTCCTTGTTCCGAGTTAGAGTTTGATTCAGGGTCCAACTCTTTTTCTTTAAGCTCGACCAACAATGACTTTTATGAGTGACATTCATTAGTTTTGTGCCAAGGGATTTTGTGGAACTCATGCCACTTTCCATTGTCCTTCTTTGTCTTCTCATTACCCTTGTTTTCTTGTGGCTTGGAATGGTTGTCTCGAGGTTGGATTTCCTTGCTCTATCCCTTGTTCTCTGTGTTAGGGCCTCCTTTACCATACTTTTGTTGTTTTAGATTTATAGATCCAAACTCTCACTTATTCTGCTATTTAAATTTCTGCTCGATTTTGAGAGCATATCGATAAGAAACTCCCAGTGAGGAGATGTCCAAGAAATCCACCTTTATTTGGAAGTACCTATGCAGGCCACTATGTTACTTCAAAAATAGGTGCCACTCAAATTATTTGATACCTATATTTAAGTGCAAGGTATTGGAGATGTTGGTGTACTCTGGCACCGTATGTTCTCTCTCATGACGCAGAGTCATCCATCTCGTGTACTGGTCATAGTTCCCAACATGGTAGAATTCTTCCTTGAGGGCGTCAACAAAGGCTTCCTAGGTGGGTCCTCTCCTAAATGTCATAGAATCATCTTTCTTGTGTTTCTCCCAGTAAATTTACCAACAATATTTGACATGGGGGAGGGATTTAAGGAGAGCGAAGGTGATCTTTTTCAGTGTCGTAAAATTTTTGAATAGAGTAATAACCCTCTAAAAGATTTAACAATTTATCCAAATAATATGCAGTTGTGTATCGTTCAAATAAATGGATATCAAATTTAACGTGTACTTTGAAGGGTGTTACACCTATGAAATGGTTTCTTGTTGAAGGTGCCTTGCTTGTCGTCGGCAGTGGTTGAAGGATCTGGGAGAATTTGTCCATCATCTCATTCGTTTATTGCGTGAGGGAGTCCTCAAGAAATATCTTGAAAGGATATC
Organism: Picea engelmannii; assembly: GCA_009831015.1. Taxonomy (NCBI): domain Eukaryota; kingdom Viridiplantae; phylum Streptophyta; class Pinopsida; order Pinales; family Pinaceae; genus Picea; species Picea engelmannii. Next base: position 175,358 of record ML795858.1, read on the forward strand.
TTTCTCTATCATCTATATTTTCTTCTAGCATGGGAGGTATCTTGGGCCAACAAGAGTGGTCGTCCCTAAGTGAAACTAGCTTGAGATCCAACTCTCTATACATTGACCTCGTCGGGGACATGCATCGAGAAATAACAAGGGGTAGATTGTTCTTTTACCACTGATACATATTATATTGAGAATGAAATGGAACACACATATACATATAATATAGAGAACAAAAATACAATGAAATCCAACTTCTATTAATAAATAAAATAGTAGAATACCATAGAACACAAACTGGCTAGAATGGTGGTAGATTATCTCTGAAGAGAAAGAGATGTTGGATATGATTATTTCACAAAAAGATAATTACATAGAGGCCAAAAAGGGCCTTTTATCATGAATCCTAAAAGATAAAGAGTAAAAAACCATAAACATCAAAACCCTAACCCTGGAAGATGAAACACCAAAAGTATTGTGGGCCACGAGGTGGTTAGTTGGTATGCCAACTTCCACGGGGGCACAAATTTTGCATACGATCTTCGTTTAGGGGAAATTATAGCTCATTGGAAAGAACTATGCGAGGAATACAAATTTTGGTTGGGTCTAGGGTATGATAAAAAAATCCATGGCCCCCAAAATTTCCAAAAAAACACCATTTAGGGCCTCACAACGACCATGGAAGTTTGGGGCCCAAAAAACTGTAGAAAACTTGCCAAGAAGATAGAGAACCGTTGAGTCAATGGAAGAGGTGGGAAACCACCGATATCCACCTGGATCGATCCTTCCCTCTTTTGAAGCAATGCTCTCCATTGCATTAAGTTCCCACATCAAATGGGGAAAATTATGTTGAATTTGGCTTCTAGTGAGCCACTTGCCTTGGTGAAGAAGTTGCCCTCCTTTGACGACTTGGTAGAGATGTATGTGATCATGGAAAGATTATTTCATCTATGTATCCATGATTCAATCAAATGTATCCCACTTAAGGAAATCATGGTTGAGTTATGTAGGGGCCAAGTGCTCAACTAGCTCCAAGGTGTCCATTAGAGGTGGAAAACATAGGCAAAGGAGCTCCACATTAAAGATCGGTAGTTGACCAAGGAATGGGGAAATAATTAATTCAAAATAATTCTCACCTACATCCTTGGTGATGGTGTAATGCCCATATATAAGTGGGAAAATCTTGCGATGGGGTCCTGAAAGGCGTTCTTTATGCAAATGTAACTAGAACTTATCACCAACCTGAAACTTCTGTGGAACCTGATGGTTGTCATATTGCTACTTGCAATTGGAATTCACTTTCTACAATATGTCATGGACTTGTTGGAGGATGTGCTAAATGTTATCAACAAATATGGTGCCTTATCAACCTGAATTTGAGCATGGGTATATTTTTCATGTGTGGATGTAATGTGTAGGGATACATCAAGTGCGGCTAATGGATGGAACCTCGAGCACACTTGAAAAGGGTTGTGGCCATTAGAGCTATAAAGGTTTGATTGTAGCTATGTTGAACATAAGGAAGACTCTCATCCCATGTGTAGGGATGTTTGGAGTTGTACATTCTCAAGATATGTTCAATTCTCCTGTTGACTACCTCTGTATGTCCATCGGTTTGAGGGTAGAAGGCAGTTGATTTGGCGAGCTTGGTGTCCATCAATGGACACATAATAGAACAAAATGTACTTAAGATCCTATTATAATGATTTATAATACTAGTCCGTGGTATCTAAAAATGAACCAAAACATGCTCAAAGAAGAGCTTAGCAGTGGCCTCAATTGTGGTAATCTTCTTGCAAGGTGTCAAAACTGCCATATTAGAGAATTGATCAATGACCACAAAGATATAGTCATTAACATGCTTGGTTAAACATAGATTAGACATGTAATCCATGGAGATGGACTCCCAAGGTCTATCAAGAGTAGGCATAGTGGTGTATAGCCCTTGTTTCTTAATGGTGGGTTTGGCGATGGTGCAAGCAATGCATGATCTGATATACTTGCTGACATCTTGTCTAAGATTCAACCAATAAAATTATTTTGCAATACTTCCACTATTTTTTCCTCTCCAAATTGTCCTCCCACCTGACTATAATGAGCTTCCCAAATAAGCTTTGCACCCTCACTTGAAGGAACACAGAGATGGCCCAGATGGCATAGTAGTCCATCTTGGAGATGAAAGTATGGAATTGGTTTGCATACGCTCTATGTTTGATAGGTATAAATTAAGTCATAGTCACTATTGTATAATTGTGGCCACCCAGAGTTATCATGCCCACAAGAGTTAAAAATTGTGGTCAGTGCCACAATCGGGGGTCAACTGAGGAAGTCTGCAACACAGTTGGTGTACTTTTCCTTCTTGTACTTGATGTTTAAGTAGAATTGTTGCAGGTATGTGGGCCACTTTTGATGGCAGTTATTTTGTAACTTTCCTTGCATTTGCATGAATTGTAGAGGCTTGTGATCAGTGTGGTTGATATCTACAATCTAATGCCGTAAAAATGTAAAAAATCAATGAATACAATCCACTTCAAGGGGGAAACCTCCTTTTAAAATATATCCAATTTAGAATACAATATGAGATGAGATAAGATGATCCTAAGACTAGGTATCCTTGGTATATAATGAAATGTGCAATGAAGGGTTCTAACCGATATACAAATATAACACTAGAAATGTAATAATTCAATATGTAGGGCTTAATACGAGGTTTTATACAATGGGGTTTTGTCTAGGGATTAAAATGCCCCTCCCATTCAAACAAGTGTTGTACTCAACATTTGAATAATCACGAGTGTTTTTGCATGACGAATTTGTCTTCCCATGTCACCTCTTCCATTGGTAGGTTCTTCCATTTGACGATGTACTCAATAATTGCTCAATTTCTCAGTTGCTTAATCCTTATTTCAAGGACTGTTTATGGTTCTAGTATGATTTCTCCTTCTTCATTAATCTCTGGTAAAATAGTTTGGACTGGGATCTTGTTTCCGATTACCTTCTTTAAGCAAGAAACATGGAATACTGGATATACTTGTGAATATGGAGGCAACTCCAATTCGTAATCCATACTTCCAATTCTTTGTAAAACCCTATAGGGGCCATAATATTTGGGTGCTAATTTATTGTCCTTTTTTTTGCTTGAGGGACATATGTTTATATGGTTGTAGCCTCAGAAATACCCAATCCCTCACTTCAAATTCCCTTTCATTGCGATGTTGATTTGTTTGTTGTTTCATTTTATTTTGTGCCATAACTAAGTTGTCCTTCAATAGTTTGAGAACCTCTTGTTGGTGTTCTATGTGGTCCTCCACTACCTGAGCCTTTGAAGTCCCTTTCCATGGAGACGTGATGGATGGAGGATGATATCCATAAAGTGCCAAAAATGGGGACATTTTTTTATGAAGTATGGAAGGATGTGTTGTACCACCATTCAGCCAAGGGAAACCACTTGAACCATTGTTCCTATTTATTAGATGCAAAGAAATGAAAATATCCTTCTAGAAATTTATTCACAATCTCAATTTTCCCTTCGGATTAAGGATGGTAATATGAGTTATGTGCCAATTGAGTACCCAAACAAGAAAATAATTCGGTCCAAAAATTTCCAGTGAAAATTTGATCTCTATCACTTACAATAATCTTGGGAACTCCATGTAGTTTTTGAATTGTTTTCATGAATGTTGTGTCTACTGTACTTTCTTTAAAATGATGAGAGAGAGAGAGAGAGAGAGAGAGAGAGAGAGAGAGAATGGGCATACTTAGTCAGTCGATCCACTACTACCATGATGATAGTCTTTCCTTCAGATTTGGGTAAACTTGTAATAAAAACCATTGAAACTTATTACCAATGTTGACTTGGTAAAACTGATTGTTGTAGGAGACCTAGAGTCTTGATTGTCTCTCCCTTATTCTGTTGGAAGACCACACATTCAGACACAAAATTTTGAACATCATTTTTAAGACCTTCACAGAAAAAATCCTTCTTGATATTGTGGTAAGTTTTCAAGAACCCTGAATATCCTCCTATAGGAGAAGTATGTAATTCTTGAAGGACCTTCTGTTTGAGTTGGGAATTGTTACATAAATTTAGGCAATTTGATACCATAGAAAATCATTCATCCATACAAATTTAGCTAATGCACTAGGGTCCTCTTGTAGTTGTTGAATGATCTTACATTCCTATTCATCTTGCTTCCATTCTATCCTTGTTTCTTCCACCCAATCAAATTGCGAAATAGGAATAACACATAGTGAACCCTATGTTTCTTCTTCTTTCCTTGAAATTGCATCTGCCATGATATTATGTTTTCCTTTCTTATAGATAATTTCAAAGTCATAACCTAGAATCTTTGTAACCAATTTTTATTGTTCTTCTGAAGATAATCATTGATCCAAGAAGTACTTCAAACTATCATGATATGTTTTTACATTGAAGTGTCTTCCTATTAGGTAAGAGAGCCATTTATTAATTGAATGTAGTATGGCCAACATTTTTTTTTTCATAAATGGGTTTGAGTAAGTTTTTTCCTTTAAGTTGCCTGATTTCATAGGCAATGGGCCTTCCTTGCATTAAAACTGCACCAATTCCATGGCCTGAGGTATCACACTCCACAAAAAATGTTTTTGTGAAGCTAGGTGTGGCTAGGACAAGAGTTGTACACATAACCTCTTTAAGTTTTTCAAAAGCTTGGGTTGATTCTTGCATCCAAGAAAATGTTTCATTCTTTAAAAATATTGTTAGAGGTGGTGTTATTTGACCATAGTTCTTGACAAACTTGTGGTAATAACCTATCGATCCTAATAATCCTCTATGTTTATTCAATGTTTTGGGAATTGGCCATTTCCTCATAGCTTTGATTTTGTTACGGTCCACTTTTACACCTTCATGAGATACAATATGACCAAAACATTTCACTTCTTGAACCCCAAAGGCACACTTGGAAGGATTTGCATAAATTTGTTTCTCTTCCAAAATTTTTAATACTGTGTCAACATGTTGTACATGCTCTTCCCAAGATTTGTTGTAGATTGGTATGTCATCAAAAAATACTAACACAATTTTTCTAAGGAAGGGTTTGAAAATAGAATTCATCAATCTTTAAAATGTTGAAAGTGAATTAGTAAGTGCAAATGGCATAATAAAAAAATCATAATGAACTTCATGTGTTCTAATATATTTTGGGATTATCTTCCTGCCTCATTATGATTTGATGATATCCCAAACGAAGATCAAACTTAGTAAATAATTTTTCTCCATGCAATTCATCTAATAATTCATCAATGAAGGGAATAGGAAACTTATCTTTGATGGTCATTTTGTTGAGTTGTCTATAATATGGATACATACGCCATGAACCATCCTTCTTTGTAACCATCACTATTGGTGAAGAGAAATAACTTTGGCTAGGTTTAATGATGCCAACCTCTAACATTTCTTGGATCATACACTCAATATGACTCTTGTGTGCATATGGATACCTGTAAGGCCTAATGTTAGGTGGTACACTTCCAGGTTGCAAATGAATATCATGATCATGATCTCGAGCTGATGGAAGACCCTTAGGAAACTCTCCAAATACCTTGGAATGGTTGTTTATAACCATTTGAATATCCATTGGAGTGGAGGATATAGATGTTTGAACATCTAGTGAGAATAATTGTGCAATTACACCACAATGTCCCTTTTTGAGTAATTTTGTCATGCTATTAGAACTTATCACCTTAGAGGGTTTCCTTGAGATACCTATAAGGTCAATTTCCTTTCCTCCTAAGGAAAATATCATGAAAAGATCTTGAAAATTAAGGGCCAATGTTCCTAATGACTGTAACCATTGGACCCCTAATACAACATCAACAATGCCCATTTGGATGACAATCATGGGACTATCAAATAAATAATTGATCCAGGTGGATATCGGGGGCCACCCATCTTTTCCAAATGGCTCAAAACAGTTTTCTGGCCATTTTGGCAATTTACTATTTTTAGCAGGTTTTAACTTCCGGGGCCATTTTGAGGTCCTAAATGAAGGTTTTTCGAGATCGAGGTTCTCAATGATAGCCGAAGGCATAATTTAGGCCCCAAAATGAATCTCCTCGACGATACCTTTCCAACGAGCTATCACACGCCTAAAACGGAGATCGTATGCAAAAGTTACGACCCCGAGAAGTTGATGCACCAACTTACCCAAACGGGGCCCACATGACTTTTGGCGCTTC
>ML795858.1:194144-205077 GCA_009831015.1 Picea engelmannii
CTGCAAAAGGTTGTTGCACTTTCAACAACAGAGGCAGAGTATGTTGCTGCTACAGAGGCTAGTAAAGAGATGATTTGGTTACAAAGGTTTATGGAGGAATTGGGAAAGAAGCAGGAGAACAACAGGTTGTACTGTGACAATCAAAGTGCCATTCACCTTGAAAATAACTCACCCTTCCATTCGAAGACTAAGAATATACAATTGAGAGACCACTTCATACGATCCGCCTTGGAAGATGGACATTTGAAGTTGGAAAAGATACACACTAGCCAGAATCCTGCAGACATGTTAACAAAGGGAGTAACCAGGGAGAAATTGAGTTCCTGCTTAGTTTAAGTTGGTCTTCAAGAATGAAGATGAAGATGAGAAATTTTCCAGGTCCAAGAAGGTTCAAAGTCCAGCATATACAACAATCGTGGAGTTGTTGAGATCAGTCTCCAAGTGGGAGATTGTTGGTTGTGGAGCCTGATTATTTTCCTGATTCAGAGGTTATTTACTTTTAGCCGTGTTTATACCCCATGAAGTATTTACACCCCAGAAGTATGTACACTCTTCCACGCGGGGGAGTGCAGAGGGGGGGTACCCCCTCTGCGGGGTTCGTGGGGGCTATCCCCCCGGCTGGGGGGTTTGCGGGCAAGCGAGCCCCCAGAGGAAAAATTGCCTTGTGTATATTGTAATTTCATTGCAAATCTGGACCGTTCATTATAAGGTCGCAGATCTAATGGTAGAGATTATGTTAGGGTTTTTTTCCCTAGAAGGAAACCCTCTTTTATGAGAGAAATGTATTGCGGCTATGGTTGATGGCGAATATTGTATTCTGAGAGAGGAGACTATGAGAGAAAGAAGAGGAAGTTACATCGGGTTTTGCTGTAGGTTGTATCCCTTCATTTGCTGGATAATAATAAAGGAAGGACCTGGCAATTTCTCTGGTGGACGTAGCCCACACTGGGTGAACCACGTAAATCCGTGTCTCTCTTGTATTGTGTATCTTCTATGTTTTGTCTCCGCATTTGTTTTTATTTTATTGCTCCACGGTCCTGTTTTTCTAACAGAGATGTCAACTACACTCATTCACAAAAAAATGATTATAAAGAAGCAAAAAATGGCCTTTTATCATGAATCCTAAAAGACAAAGAGGAAAAAACCCTAACCCTGGAAGATGAAACACCAAAAGTATTATGGGCCTTGAGGTGATTAATTGATACGTCAACTTCCCGAGGGCGCAAAGTTTGCATACAATCTTCATTTGGGGTGCACAATAGCTTGTTGGAAATAAATATTTGAGGATTACAATTTTTGGCTAGGGATAGGGCATTCTAATGCAATATTACCCCCCCCCCGAATGTCCAAAAAACACCATATGGGGCTTGAAAATGGCTCAAGAAGTTTGGGACCTGAAAACTGTAGAAATATTTCCTAGAAAATAGAGAGCTATTGAGTCATTGGAAGAGGTGGGAGACCACTAATATCCACTTGGATCATTCCTCCCTCCTTAGGAAAAAATGGTCTCCATTGCGTCAAGTTCCTTCATCATATGGGGAAGCTTTTGCTGAATTTGGCTCCTAGTGAGCCACTTTCCTTGGTGAAGAAGTTGCCTTGCTTTGACGACCTGATAGCGATGTATATGTTGTTTGTGGGTTTCTTTCATTTGTGTATCCTTGATTCGATCAACTATAGCCTATTGAAGGTATTCCGAGTTGAGTTCTATAGGGGCCAAGTGCTCAACTAATTCTGAGGTGTCTAGTAGAGGTGGAAACTATGGGAAAAGGAGCTCCACATTAAAGATTGGATGTAGGCCAAGGAACAAGGGAATACTTAATTCTCACGTACATCCTTGGTGATGGTGTAAGGCACATATTGAAGTGGGCAAAGCTTTCAATGCGGTCTTGCAAGGCGCTCTTTATGCAAATGTAACCAAACGTTATCACCAACCTGAAACTTGTGTGGAACCTAATGTTGGTCATGTCGTTTCTTGCACTTGGCATTGGATTTCTGCAAGATGTCATGGACTTCTTTCCAAATGTGTTGAATGTGTTCAAAAAATATAGCTGCCTTATCAACCTCGGTTTGAGCATGATAAAATTCTTTATGTGTGGATGTAATGGGCAAGGCTACGTCAATTGAGGCCAATGGCTAGAACCTGAAACACACCTAAAAATGGCTATGGCTGGTAGAGCTATAAAGGGATTGATTATATCTATGTTGAACATAAGGAATACTATCATCCCATGTGCGGGGATGTTTGGAGTTGTACATTCTCAGGATATGCAAAATAATCATGTTGACTACCTTTGTCTTTCCATCGGTTTGGGGGTGGAAGGTAGCTGATTTGGTGAGTTCTGTGTACATCAATGACCACAGATTGGACTAGAATGTAATCAAGAACCTTCTATCAGGATATGAAATAAAAGTATATGGTAGCTTGAAATGAACTCAAACACGCTCAAAGAAGAGCTTATAAGTGGTCTCGATTGTGATACTCTTCTTGCAGGGTGTCAAAGTTTCCATCTTAGAGAATCGATCAACGACCACGAAGACATAGTCATTTCCATGCTTGGTTGAGGGTAGACTAGACATGTGATCCATGGATATGGACTCCCAAGGCCCATCAAGAGTAGGTGGAGTGGTGTATGATGCTTGTTTCTTCATGGTGGGTTTGGTAATGGCACAAGAAGTGCATGATCTGATATACTTGTTGACATCTTGTCGAAGCTTCGAGAAATAAAAATAATTTTGCAGTACTACCATTTGTTTTCCACACCAATGTGTCCTGTCACTCAACTGTAATGAGATTACCAAACAAAATTCACATGCTCACTTGAAGGAACACATAGATGGCCTAGATGGCATAACAATCCATTGTGGAGATGAAACTTTGGAAATGGTTTGCGTACTCTCAATATTTGATAGGTATTAGTGAAGTCAGAGTTACTGTTGTATAATTGTGGCCACCTAGAGGTCTCATGCCCACAAGAGTTATGAATTGTGGTGAGTCCGACAACTAGGGGTCAACTAAGGCATTCTGCAACATGGTTGGTGTTACCCTTCTTGCACTTGATGTTCAAGAGGAATTGTTGCATGTATGTGGATCACTTCTGATGGCGGTAATTTTATAACTTTCCTTGTCTGCATGAATTATAGAGGCCCGTGATCAATGTGGATGATCATTTCCTTCCCTAGAATATAATGCTTCCACTATCAACATGCCTGCACAATGGAGTACATATTTTTAACATAAGTGGGATATATGCGAACAACATCAGATAATGTTTCACTATGATAAGCCACCAATTGTCCCTTCCGAGTGAGGATTGCATTGATAAAATTTTCAGACCTACTAAATGTGTTGCAGATGTTCTGCCTAGGTCTGGTTGAATATGAGGATGTCATCCAAATATATGACCACAAAAGAGTTTGTGAATGGCCACAAGATATCATCCATCATCCTCATGAATGTCGTTGGAGCATTAGTCAAGAAAAAAATATTAACCAACCACTCAAAGAGGTCTTATTTAGATTTGAAGGTTGTTTTCCATACATTAATTTGTTCCATTCGAACTTGGTGGTGGATAGACTTTAGATCAATCTTAATTAATAACTTGGAACCCTTAAGCTAATCAAGAATATCATCAATTTGGGTATCATGTATCAGTTCTTGATAGTGATCTTGCTCAGGGTTCTATAATCAATACAAAGTCACCATGACACATACTTCTTCTATACCAACACAATTGGGCTCCCACAAGGCGAGGTGCTTGGTCGAATGTGGCCCTTGCAGATGAGCTCATGAATCTAATGGTTTATTTCCTCATTATCTAGAAGGGAGCACATGTATATTAGACCATTGGGTTATAAGGGTGCATCAGGTATCAAGTGAAAGGAATGTTTGACCTTATAGTGCAGAGGCACCCTTGTAGGTGAAGTGAAGATTTCTCTATATTTCACTACAACCTTGTCCACTTGCTTCTACTGTGTAGAGATATCCCATGTAGAGGTCATGGTAGTTGTAGTGACATTTCATTCACTTTCTAACCATACCATGAAGATGCCAAACTTTGTAGTATGAGATATTACCTTCCAACACTGTTTTTTCGAGATTAATGAAATTGCAGTGATCAAAACTACCTTGGTACTTGTAGGGATGACCTCCCAAAGTAACAATGACACTACGAGGCCGTGAATCATAAACAACATCATGTTTCCACATATAAGGTTTTCCTAAAATAACATCACATTGTACATCATCTTTTAAGGGCTTGATGCCATATGATAAGCGACATTGTTGGTTAATGCAGAGGTCTCATTCCTATCTCAACCAATCATTGGTGTATGTTTAAGAGTGGCATTGTCAACAGATTTAGTCTCTTGATGACCTTGGTTGATATCAATTTCTTCTCACTCTCGATGTCAACAATGAAATGTAGGGGGGTCCCCTTCACCCACATATGTGAATGGAAGAGGCAACCCCCTCCTCAAGATTCTCTGACTCGTTTGGTTAGATATTTGCAGTTGTGATGATAGCATTGGGTTCTGCATTGAAGATCTGCTTTCCTTTTTTCGAATCATAATTTGAGTCAAAGTTTGACTATTTTTTTTTAAGCTCAACCAACAATGATTGTTTCGAGTGGCATTCATCAGTGTTCTTCTAGGGGATTTTTTGGAACTCACACCACTTTTTGGTGTCCTTCTTCATCTTTTCGTTACCCTTCTTTTCCTAAGGATTGGACCAATTGTCTTAAGGTTGGATTTTCTTGCTCTGTCCCTTGTTCTGTGAGTTAGGGCCATATTTACCATACTTTTGTTGTTGTGGATTTGTAGACCCAAAATCCCTCTTATTCCATTGCTTAAATTTCTACTTGATTTGATAACATATCGATAACTGGCTTCCAGTGAGGAGATGTCCAATAAATCCATCTCTTTTTGGATGTACCTGTGTATGTCACTATGGTAATTCAAAACCAGGTGCCTCTCAGATTATTTGATACCCATATTTGAGTGCAAGGTATGGAAGATGTCGGTGTACCTTGGAAATTGTCTGGTCTCTCTCCTAACGTAGAGTCGTCCATCTCATGTACTGGTCTTCATAGCTTCCAACAGGGTAGAATTCCTCCTTGAGGGCATCAACACAGGTCACATAGATGATTCCTCTCTTGAATTCCATAAACTTATCTTTGTTGTGTCTTTCTTAGTAACTTTTCCACCAATCTTTGACATGGTGGAGGGATTTAAGTAGTGTGAAGGTGATCTTTTCTGTTTCAATTTTGTTTTGAACATAGTGATAATCCTCTAAAATATGTAACCATTTTTCCAAAGCATATGCATCTATCTGGCCTTCAAATAAAGGGATATCAAAGTTAACTTGTACCTTGAAGGGTGTCACAACTTGAAAATGGATGCTTTTTGAAGGTGCCTCACCCATCATCTATAGTCGTTGAAAGATCTGGGAGAAGTTGTCCATCATTGCGTTCCTCTGTCATGCAAGGGATTCCTCAAGAAACATATTGAAAGGATCTCTTGCTGCATCATCTCTCTTTTCTTCCACCATGGGAGGTTGCTTGGGCCGATGAGAGCAGTCATCCCCGAGAAAAACTAGCTTGAGACCCAATTCTCTATACCCTAACCTCTTTCGGGACATGCATAGAGGAATAACAAAGAGTAGATCGCTTTGATTCCAGTAATCCACTTTAAACACTAGATGTAGGCCAAGGAATGGGGGAATACTTAATTCAAAAGCATTCTCACCTACATCCTTGGTGATGGTTTAAGGCCCATATTGAAATAGGAGAAGCTTGCAATGGGGTCTTGCAAAACGCTCTTTATGTAAATGTAACAAAACCTTATCTCCAACTTAAAACTTGTGTGGAACTTGATGTTGGTCATGTTGTTGATTGTATTTGAGATTGACTTTATACAAGATGTCATGGACTTGTTGGTAGATGTGATAAATTCATTAAACAAATCTAGCTTCCTTATCAACCTCGGTTTGAGCATGAGCATATTCTTCCTGTGTGGATGTAATGGGTAGGGCTACGTCAATTGGGGCCAATGGATGGAACTCCAAGCACACCTGAAAAATGTTGTGTACAATAGAGCTATGAAGGGATTGATTATAGTTATGTTTAACATAAGGAAGACTCTCATCCCATGTGCAGGGATGTTTGGAGTTGTACATTCTCAAGATATGCATAATCATCCCGTTGACTACCTCCGTCCATGCATCGGTTTTGGGGTGGAAGGAAGTTGATTTTGCGAGCTTGGTGTCCATCAATGAGCACATATTGGACCATAATGTTCTCAAGTACCTGCTATCATGATTTGAAATAATAGTCTGTGGTAACCCGAAATGAACCCAAACACGCTTGAAGAAGAGCTTAGTAGTGGCATCAACTATGATACTCTTCTTCTAGGGTGTCAAAATTTCCATATTAGAGAATCGATCAATGGCCATGAAGACACAATCATTACTGTTCTTGGTTGAAGGTAGATTTTACATGTAATCCATGGAGATGGACTCCCAAGGTCTGTTACGAGTAGGAAGAGGGGTGTATAGTCTTTGTTTCTTAATGGCAGGTTTGGTGATGGCATAGGTAGTGCATGATTTGATATACTTGCTGACATATTGTCGAAGCTTCGACCAATAAAGATAATTTTGAAGCAGTGCCACTGTTTTTCCATGCTAAAGTGTTATGCCACATGACTGTAATGAGCTTCGCAAATTAGATTCACAAGATCGCTCGAAGGAACAAAGAGATGGCCCATATGATAGAGTATTCCATCTTGGAGATTAAAGTCTGGAACTGGTTTTCCTACACTCAATGTTTAATAGGTAACAATGAAGTCAGAGTCACAGTTGTATAATTGTGGCCACCTAGAGGTCTCATGCCCACATGAGTTAACTGTGGTTAGAGACACAACTGTGGGTCGATTGAGGCAGTTTGCGACATTGTTGGTGCTGCCATTATTGTACTTGATGTACAAGTGGAATTGTTGCAAGTAGGTGGAGTACTTTTGATGGTGGTCATTTGGTAACTTTCCTTGTTTTTACATGAATTGTAGAGGCATGTGATAAATGTGGTTGATCGTTTCGTTCCCCATAATATAATGCTTCCATTGTCGACATGCCTGTAAAATGGAGTACACCTCTTTTTCATAGGTGGGATATTTGCAAACAACATCAGATAGTGTTTCAATGTGATAGGCCACTGGATGTCCCTGTTGAGAGAGGACTGCACCGATTACATAGTCAGAGGCATCTATCTCAATCTCAAATGGGTGTTGTAGGTATGGTAGTGTGAGAATTGGTGTGGAGCAGCGGTAATGTTTTAGATCTTGGAATGATTTCTATTGTGAGGAAAACTTGGATTTATTTCCACCCTTGGTCACTAGAATTAAAGGCCAAGTGATATGAGAGAATCCCAACACAAACCTATGGTAGAAGTTGGTGAGTCCCAAGAAACTTCAGAGCTTTGTCATAGTCTTCGAGGTTGGCTAGTCATGAATGACTTGGATCTTGGTCAGGTCCACATGTAGCCCATGTTCATCCACGATGTATCCCAAGCATTGGATTCAATGCATGCCAAATGATAATTTCTCTAGATTGGTGTATAGCTTGTGTTTCCGTAGGGTGCTCAAGACCTATTGGATGTGCTGCAAATTTTATTCCTAGGTCCGACTGAATATGAGGATGTCATCCAAATATACGACCACAAAATATTTTTTGAATGGACACAAGATATCATCAATCATCCTCATGAATGTCGTTGGATCATTAGTCAAGCCAAAAGGCATGACCAACCACTCAAAAATGCCTTCTTTAGGTTTGAAGGCTATTTTCCATACATCAGTTTGTTCTATTGGAACCTAGTGGTATCCAAAATTTAGATCAATATTACTAAACAACTTGGCACCCTTAAGTTGATCAAGAATATCATCAATCCAGATGGATCACGTATCGACTCTTGACAGTGATCTTGTTTAGGGCTCTATAATCAATACATAGTTTCCATGAACCAGCCTTCTTCTGTACCAACACAATTGGTCTCCCAAAAGGCAAGGAGGACGATTGAATGTGGCCCTTGCAGATGAGGTCATGAATAAAACACTTTATTTCCTCATTCTCTGGAAGGGAGCACCTATATATTGGACCATTAGGCGAGGGCGCACTAGGTATCATTTCAATGGAATGTTTGACCTGACAGTGTAGAGGCACCCCTGTAGGTGAAGTGAAGATGTCTCTATATTCTGCTACCGCCTTGTCCACTTGCTTCTATTATGTAAAGAAATCTCGTGTGGAGGTTGTGGCAGTCACAGTGACCGTTCGTTCACCTTATGACTCAACCATGAAGAGGACAAACTTTGCAGTCTGAGAGATTTCCTTTCAACACTGTTTTTCTAAGATCTATGAAATTGTTGTAGTCAAAAATACCTTTATTACCCTGTAGGTATTACCTCCCAAAGTAACAATGACACTATGGGGCCGAGACTCATAAACAACATGATGTTTCCACATATGAGGATATCCTAAAAGAACATCAAAAAATTTGAGTGGGGCAACATCACACAATACCTCATCTTTGAAGGGCTTGATGTCATAGGACAAACTCAACCAACTGATGGTGTACGGTTGAGGGTGTGGCATTGTTGGTAGTGTAACACCCCTTCTCCTAAACCTATAATTATTATAATTAATTATAATTAATGATTTCCATGAAATGGCATGCAAATATTGTAATTATATTATTGTTAAATTGAGAATGCCAACCAACTGACTAATGGGTGAAGCCTTAAGTACTGGCCATGACATCACTACATGAATAAGAGGAAATTATGTTAGACCGAAGGAACCCAATCCTCATTGCTGAAATATTTGTTTTGGAAATACTAAGTTATTTCATCAGCCCTTATTTTAAGGAAATCGGTTAATAAGGAAGGATTGGTGGTTGAACAACCAACCACCCTCATTGAATATAAGTATGGAGGGTTGCTTGAGGTGAAAGGTAGTTTCCAGATTGAGTACAATAGGAAGGATCACCACGATTCCCCCATTTAACCCACGTGGTTTCCTTCTAATATAAGGAAGGGGACATATCGAGAACCTTCGAAAGAAAAAACGTACAAGAAAAACACACAAGGGGGCATACAACAAAAAGGAGGAAAAAGGAGGAATTGGGGAAGGAGTTATGTGCAGAGGTATATAGAAGACCTGAGAAAAGGGAGAACGTGCAAGTAAGCATAGAGAGTTCCTAGTAGTATCATGGCTTATCATGCGGGTGGCCAGATTGCAGAGCATTGCTGCTTTTGAGCCTATGGTAGGGTGGGAAGGCAAACACCCACAGTTAGTTGGCTGACTACTACCTTGTAATAGATAAGTATCTCATGACTCTCTATGATTGAGTAAAGGAACTGAATTGTGTCTGTAATTATGCCTTGAATGTATTCAGTTGATCTATGGAATTGATACATGTATCATTGGTAAACCCTTACATAAAGGTAATAGTGGAATATAATCTAATGTTGGTATCTTGTGAATTCATTCCTTGATAGTTAGAATATGTGCAAGAAGGGATCAATACATTTATTAATGATAAGTTTGCATGCTGAGTTAAAGGAGGCAATATGACCCTCCTTCCCTGTTAACTAAACCTGTTCAATGCCTGGATGAGTTGACACGAATTAGAAGCGGTTGATCGCTAAGTCGAGAACCAATCTCAGCCGTCAAATGATGGGTTGGCCACCCATTGAAGTCCCTCGTAAGTTAACATGAAAGTGGTGGTCGTTTAATCGAAGGATGGTTGAATTATAACCGTTGATTTCTTATTGGCTAGTTTGAACATCAGATGTTAGACATCGGGAGATACTTAGGGAAAGATAGGATAGAATCCCTGACATACGATGTCGAGAACAAGGTTATGGCCCTTGGTTCCACCCTTATCACCTCCCAGGATAAGAGCCTAAACCTCTGGATTGGAAGATCGGAAGATCTAAGCCATAGATCTTTGTAAAGTTCATGAGGAAATCATCACCGAGGTACTAGAACATCGAACCCTGGGAAACATTTATGTTATGCTTGTTGAAAGGTTCAACACCCGAGAACCAGGGTTCCAGCTCCCATTTCCTCTTTCTAGTTATATGCCCAACGAGAATCGAAAGAGGATATCTCGACCATTATATCCGAGCGCCGAGAGATCTCGATCATTAAATTTCCCTTAGGAAATCTCAGGAGGGAAATTCCACGTCTGGAAGCCAACGACTAAATTTCGGTTGTTGGATAGGAGAAATGAGAGATATCCACTATAGATCATGGTGAAGAGGGGTCAATCAGATCTCAGACCATGTAAGTTCTTCCCAAGTCTAATATGTTGGCACGTGTCGGTGGCCCGACGCCCGACGAGAAAGGTTCCCATGCGAGGTTCCAAATCCTTTTATTATATATATATATATATATATATATATATATATATATATATATATATATATATATATATATATATATATATATATATATATGTGTGTGTGTGTGTGGAGGTGACGTCACGTATGACGTGGAAGCCATATAGGCAGGAAATGCAGCCAAAGATTCCATGTAGCATAGGATAATTTAACCATGCATCGAGTGTGGGGTCAGATCAGGCTCCAAAACCCTACCTTGGCGCCTTTAAACGAGAGTCATAAGATCTACCGGGAGAAACCCTAACCGTAGATCTCATAGTAAAGGACAAGGAACATGACCCCAAGGATAATATTATTAATCCTATCGTAATCCTAGGGTTAACTTAATTTAATCCTCTCGTTGTTAGCGTCAGAAGTCACTCCTGGATTGCTTGCAGGAGCAGAGCCCAACGCCCATCAGTTTTATGTCACTATTTGTTTATGATGGATGATCAAATGGAGATAATGGCTCTAGGAAGTATCACTCTAACTCAGGGACTGAGTC
>ML795858.1:208778-259732 GCA_009831015.1 Picea engelmannii
AAATTTAATAACCCATTCCTACAAAAAGGGTACTTAGAGGGTTGGGTGTGTTACAAAGTGGTATCAGAGCAGATTTCAAACACTCGACCTGGATGGGCTAGAGAACAATGATAAAGACTGGTATATTAAGGTTAAGGTGAATCTATTTAAAAGAGTTTTTCTACGTTTAAAGGTTTGTTATTATCTATCCTAGATCCCTAAGAAGAAGGACTGCAGATTTAAAGTTTTTTTTTTAGAACTTCATACAACATATATTTTATCCTACTAATTGTAGCAACATGATTATATTGTGG
The DNA here is from genome assembly GCA_009831015.1 of Picea engelmannii. Classification (NCBI taxonomy): domain Eukaryota; kingdom Viridiplantae; phylum Streptophyta; class Pinopsida; order Pinales; family Pinaceae; genus Picea; species Picea engelmannii. Next base: position 209,072 of record ML795858.1, read on the forward strand.
CTCTAATTGGTTTGAAGGCTACTCCTACAGTAGTGGGAACATATTGAAAAGCATTAAGAGCAAGTCTTGAATATGAATGGCTGAAATTGGATGAATCTTGTTATAGAGCTACATGAGTCTGGAAAATGGATGAGTTGAGTTGTCTTATGTAAAGTGTTATTTTGTATATCCATTTGGATGGATATAGATTATTACATTGGTGGTGATAGTCTTTATAAGGACTAAGACCCTTATGGAAAAAATTCCTCGTGGCTAAAAGGGATTCGACATAGATTGATCAAATCCTTTGAAATAATGATTGTTACTTAAATGAAATACTAAACCCTGTATATATAACCCCTCATGACTAGGCGACTGATGAAAATGTGCAAGGTCAGTCTACTTGACCTATAATGGTTGAAATCCAGTAGCAGGGTTAATCTATCCGAGCAAGGAAAAAATAAGTCCCTTGGACCGTTGATAGCCCTCATAAATGAGGATAAATGACATGAATACATGAGCCAATATACAAGCTTATATATATATAAACCAAAAAGCATGTCTATGCATGTGAATGCAAAAGCAGACGTCTGGGATACACATGCACTGTAGGCATGTGAAAAATACTTGGTGCGCTAGAATATGTTGTAATACATATGGAAATGAGCGAGCATGTATAAAGCATTTACATAGACTTATAATAACCTGTGATTGGATTATAGAATATACATTGTTGATTGTGCAGTGTGGTTGATAATGACCTTGTGTTAGTAGGAGAAGGAACAACATGAATAAAATGTTGATAATAATACTGCCTTTTCGCCTTATGAAGGTAATCCTGTAATGATTAATGAAGGAGATGACCCATACTATTGTAAATAAAATGCTTGGGAATTTTTAGAATACTAATGGGATAGATTAAACACCCGGAGGTGGATGATGGCCAAACATATACAACCTAGTTTGTTGAAGTAAAGAGGGAATATAAGAAAGAATTCCCTTAATAAAGGTGTGTTGACCAAGAATGGGTTGAAGCATGAAAGGAAGTTGGGTTTGGGCATTTTAATGCCCTGGGTAATGTTGTAAATTACCTAATTGTATCCTTGAATTGAAAATGCTTGTATAGCAGTTGGGAAAGAGTGGTCTCTTGTTGGTTGATTCCATGCATAAAGGGAAGTACAATTAATGAGTATTCCTATGAGACTATTCATAAGATTGACTGTAAAACCTCTGATAGATGGTATGGAAGTTTGAAATGTCAATTCGTGTGAATAACATTGAAAAAGGTGCAAGTAGTGAACTTGTATGCTGAGTATCTATGTATACATGTATATGCTTGAATGCATGGATTGAATGTGTTATAGGGTTTCCTAGTATGAAGACTAAATATGAATTTGTTTGTGGGGTTAGTCATATGGATGACTGTAAATCATCATCAGAAAAGGATGATGTAAAAAAAATAATACTCAAATAAATGAATAGGATGATATAGAAAGGTGCAAGTGATGCACATATATGATATGTGAGCACATGTATGCTAAAGATGCGGTATGACTCCCTGAAAAAGTAGGTTGTGGGGCAAGATGTGTACTTGCCAATTTGATTAAGGCCATGGATGTATGGCTGACCCCACTATTGGAGGGTTTGAGTATCCTGTTTAAATAATAGATTTAGGAGGATGTGTTCCATCCCTCCAGAAGAACTAATATAAATTGATGAAGGAGTAGATGAGCAAGGAATATTTGTGTCAAGAATAGAAGGCCATATGATCATGCCTTTGAGAATTGCATGAGAATAATTGTGAACAATCATGGGTAAATAACTTTATGCAAATATGTATATGGAAATTTAAAGTGTTCCTATGGTAGATACACAATATGTTGATGCATATGGTTAAGTACATAGCGCATGAAAGAATGGTTTGAATAAAAGATGATAGAATAATGTGCATGTGTAAATGCACAATTAGAATGCATAATAGAGATGCATGTTGATAATTCCTTATGGAATACTGGGTAAGAATATGAAATGACAAAGCTAAGGTTGACTCAAGGATGAGGTCATCTCAGATAGTGATGGATATGCAATAAGGAAGTTGCATGCTAAAGAAGTTTCCCGTGGAGGAACTGTGAGAGAACTCTGCTAGGTGAATAGAGTCACAATCTTAATGACTATTGGAAAATTAGGCAGTGGGATGCAAAGCTTATTTACATAAGAATCCTGGATTACATTTGAAAATATAATACATGCCTGGGAGACATGTAAGTGAATGTTGACCAACCTGATTTTTGGTAAATGTGCATAATGCACCACTGACATAATTGAATTATGAACTAAATCTTGTTGTAGTAAGGATGTTGCTTATTATCCGAGAAAGGTCCAGATAAAATTAACCGAGATTGCTCTAGGGACGGAGCAGGAAGATCCCAAGAGGGACAAATTATAGAAGCAAAGAAGGAGAAAAGGATTGATATTTTTCTCACTATCAAATTATGAATAATGAGACAAAGTTGTATGCTTTAAGAGAGTAATTGTGAAAGTAAATACAACTGGTAATTGAAAAACAAAATAAACTAATAAATATGTTTAAAGGGATGAGCTTGGTTAAGCTATGTTGTGTGAAGGTAGTGAAGCCTTGGAAATAGTTTAGTAGAGCTGAAAATATCTAGGTGTGTAAAGGAATTAGAAAGATGGAAGAGTCCCTTAATTGTTTCTTGTTACCTACTCTGATTATTTGGGGAGAGAAACTGATATGCTCATGCATGTAAATGTTTTGGCATGAGAGTGTTGATAGTTGCATGATGATAAACACAAATGAAAAATTTGATTGTGTTTGCGCTCACAAAAACATTGAGGGTAATGTGACAAGTGCATATAGATATACTAGGACATATCCAAGAACATTTTCTAATTTATTTGTTGCAGTACAAGTATTTTTATTTAACATACCAACTAATGTTATTATGAATGCGATGATATATGTCATGTATTAGGAAGGATTGGAACTGTTAGGAAAGACAACTACCAATGATGGACAACCTCAGGTAGAGGGTAATTACAAGAAGGTTGTTGATAAAAAAAGAAGGCAAAAGGGACTTACGGGTCCCCATGAAGCACCAATGAAAAGGTAAAATCAAAGATAGTGTTGACAACCAGAACATGTATAACAATCTCATGCCTATGTGACACGAGAAATGGAAAAAGGGATTGGTTAAGAACCCTTCTGAAACGTCTTAATATTTTAACATTATGCATATGATTTTGAGTGGTTATTGTATGCCATTGATACCCAAACAAGGTATGGTTCAAGAAATAAGATAGCATAAATGATGGAGATATGAACCTCTAGCAACCAAGGATGACTAAGATCCTTGTAAGAAATTCATGAACAAATATTCCATGAATACATTGAATCCAAGAGTGATTGGGAACAAAAGTGCTCATAAGCAACAAATTGTTTAAATACATTAAGTACATATAGGTGTTAAGAGAGTGGGCATGTATAGGACTTCCCATTGTGGAAGAAGTATCTTCCAGTGCTCTACATAGTTGTAGAATGGTAAAGACGAGAAATGAGTGGCCAAGAATGTTGACACCTTGATTTTCAAACAAAGAGAGAATTCTGAAATGCCCTCATACGATATTTTCATAAAATATATGTTAATTTGAGGTTAGGATCAGTTTGAATAAGGAAGAACAATCATCTTGTAATAATGAATATGGATAGAGAATCCATATGGTGAGAGGTTTTATGAGACCCAACACTTCAAGGCAAAGTGCCTAATATGAAAAGTGATGACCTAAAATCAATGGCAGGGGTGCATGGTGTGAGGATGCGGCCATAGATGGTGGCACATTGATTAAATTCATTTGATGATTGATTGCATTAGAAATATTGGTATGTTGAGATGAATCATGAGAAAGGAATGATAATTCCTTGAATATATGAATGTAATGTAACTATTAGAATGCACAAGTTAAGAATTGTTAACCATAAAAATATATGTGCATGAGCAACTAACAATTTTTTGGCTGTGTGAAGATTGAAGTTGCAGAAAAGATGGTCTTAGATATGGCAGCAGTGTAAGACCATAAGGGATACCAATGCCTATTGGTTATAAAAGGACCAACCTGATAAGATAAGAAAATCTCATACTTGTGGAATCTAGTTCCTATGAGGAACAAATATGAAAATGGAATTGTGAAATTTGAAATATGTGGGTGACAAATTTGAAAGAATTTCAATTTGTATCTCACTAATTTATGTATGAATGTGATGCATGTGAGATGAAAGATTTGTCCAGGGAGGACAGATGGTGGCTGTCAAATAAGAAAGCATGGAAAAATGATACTATGTGACAAGGGAACTTTGTGATAAGACATTATCGCCAAAAGGAATGTGGTGTTGTGGTAACACGGGCCAAAAGGACACTTTTGGAAGAGTAAGCCAGAGGGATGCCTCAAAAGAGAAAGATTGAGGTAGGATTCAATTGTAAGACTCAGTGAAGTCTCTGAAACTCTTCTTGTGTGAGAAATCCTAAAAGGAAAGTGACTGGAAGGAGGGGGATACTTTGATGACTCATGTGAAAGACTCAATGGAGTCTTTGAATTTTTTCCATATGTTGACTGGGATCATGCGCACAATAGGTGTTAAAAGGAAAAACAATAATCCAAGTTAATGAGACAAGCATCTAGAGGCAGATCCATGAGATGCACAAATAAGTATTGTGTTGATTTGTAAATTTTCCTCTTAAATTATGAACAACATTAAAATATTTATGCATGCAGATTTTGATGACATGCTATTGCCTGAAATTGTTGTAGGCATGTTCTGAAAATCCAAAGTCTGGGAAAGGATCAAAATATAAGGAATAGAAAGAGGAAAACATTGTTGAAGTAGCTGAAAAATGAAATCATGATAGGTGATTGCTGAGAAAAAAACACCGAGGACAATGTTCCTTTGAAGGGGGAGGAGATTGGAACACCCATTCTTTTAAAACTATGATTATTGTGATTAATTATGATTAATGATTGCCATGAAATGGCATGCAAATATTGTAACTATATTATTATATAAATTGAAAATTCCAACCAGCTGAATGATGGGTGAAGCCTTAAGTATTGGCCATGATATCACTAGAGGAATAAGAGGAAATTGTGTTAGAATGAAGGAACCCAAGCCTCCTTACTGAAATATTTGTTTTGGAAATGCCAAGTTATTTCATCAGCCTCAATTTCAAGGAAATCTGTTAACGAGGAAGGATTGGTGGTTGAAAAACCAATCACCCTCATTAAATAGAAGTATGGAGGGCTTCCTGAGGTGACAAGTAGCTCTCATATTGAGGACCACATGAAGGATCAACAAGGGGTTGGGTGTGTTACAGAAAAATTCAGTCTCTTAACGACCTCGGTTGATATCGGGTTCTTCTAACTCTCACTGTCAAAAATGAAATGTAGTGGGGTCCTCTTGACCCACATCTGTGCATGGAAGAGGCACTCCCCCTCCTCAAGCTCATCTGAATTGTCTGGTTGGATATTTGTAGTTGCAATGGTAGCACTAGGTTTTGCATTGATGATTCAATTTCCTTGTTCTGAATCAGAGTCTGAGTTAGGGTACGACTCTTTTTATTTAGTCTCAACCAATAATGATTGTTTGGAGTGACATTCATTAGTGTTGTGCCAAGAGATTTTGTGGAACTCACACCACTTTCCAGTGTCCTTCATATTCTTGTCACCCTTCTTTGCCTGTGATTTGGAATGGTTGTCTTTAGGTTGGGTTTGCTTGCTCTATCCATTGTTCCATGAGTTAGTGATACCTTTACCATATTTCTGTTGTTGTAAATTTATAGACCCAAACTCATGCTTATTCCACTACTTAAATTTCTGCTTGATTTTGACAACATATCGATAACAAGCTCCTAGTGAGGAGATGTCCAAGAAATCCATCTATGTTTGGATGTACTTGTGTAGGCCACTATGATACTTCAAAACGTGGTGCCACTCATAGTATTTGATACCCAGATTTAAGTTCAAGGTATGGAAGATGTTGGTGTAATCTGACACCATCTAGTCTCTCTCATGATGCATAGTCATCCATATCGTGTATTGATCATCATAGTTTCCAACAAGGTAGAATTACTCTCTGAGGGAATCAACAAAGGCCACCTAGGTGGGTCCTCTCCTAAATGTCATAGACTCGTCTGTGTTGTGTCTCTCCCAGTAATGTTTCCACCAATATTTGACATGGGGGAGGGATTTAAGGAGTGCGAAGACGATATTTTCGTCATAATTTTTTTGAACAAAGTAAAAACCCTCTAAAAGATTTAACCATTTCTCCAAAGAATATACATCTATCCGACCTTCTAATAAAATTATATTGAAGTTAACTTGTACCTTGAAGGGTGTCACACCTCCAAGATGGCTTCTTGTTTAAGGTGTCTTTCCCATCATCTGCAGTCATCAAAGGATATGGGAGAAGTTGTTCATCATCTCGTTCATCTGTTGTGTAAGGGATTCCTCAAGAAACATATTGAAAGGATATCCTACTCTGTCATCTCTCTTTTATTATTCCATGGGAGGCTACTTGGGCCAGTGAGAGCGGTCCTCCCCAAGAGAAATTAGCTTGAGACCCAACTCTTTATACCCTGACTTCACTGGGGATAAACATTAAGAAATTAAAATGAGCAATTTGTTCTGATTCCAGATTTTATTGAGAATGAAATGGAACACACACATAAATATAGCAGAGAGTACAACAACACAGTGAAACCCCACTTCCATTAACGAATAAAATAATAGAATATTATAGAACACAAGATATCTAGAATGGTGGTAGATTATCTATGAAGAGAAAGAGATGTTGGCTATTCTCATTCGCAAAAATATGATTAAAAAGAGGCCAAAAATGGATTTTTAGCATGAAGCCTAAAAGAGAAAGAAGAAAAAATCCTAAACATCAAAACTCTAACCTTGGAAGATGAAACACCAAAAGTATTGTGGGCCTTGAGTTGATTAGTTGATACGTCAACTTCTCAGGGGCACAACTTTTGCTTACAATCTTTGTTTGTGGTGTGCGATAGCTCATTGGAAAGGACTATTCGACGATTACAACTTTGTGTTGAGGCCATTTCATGTCATGGCAACCCATACCCCCCCAAATTTCCAAAAAATACCATTTAGGGCCTCAAAGCAACCTTGGAAGTTTTCAACCCAAAATATCATAGAAAAAATACCAAGAAGATAGAGAACCATTGGGTCGGTGGAAAATGTGGGTGGCCACTGATATCCACTTGGATTACTCTTTCTTCTTAATAAAAAAAACAATAGCCTAGAGATATCTACTAGAAGACAATTTCTTTGTAATTGCAAGCATATTTACCAAAAGACAATTTATTTCTATTTTGTCATGGTTTGCTATCTATATAGAGGTGAATGAATTTGTCCCACTTTGTTATTTAGATGGAGACAATTTTGGTATAGGAATTTGGTGATTAGGATTGGTAAATGGATAAGTGGTGCCCAACGTTGGAGAGATGATCAAGGCTCCATATAGAGGCTCGAAGCCATGAACTATGTGCATACCACCAGAGAGTCCCTTCTTGGCCAGTGATGGTGAATTAGAACTCAAAGAGAATTGATTTTGTCTCAAGATGTATACTTAGTGACCACCGCCAAAATATATAATTAGATTGGAATATTTAGCATTGTGTAGGGATAACGGTGGGGAGGCGGTGAGAAGGTGGTAAGGCACTACAAAAAGATAAGATAAGGCTCTGGTTTGATGCATCATTGTTAAAGCTTTGACTACAATGTTGTCAGAGAATTCAAAGTGGCCACTAAGAAATTTGTTTTTTAAAATGATTTGTTAATTTTGACATTACAAAAAAATAAATTACACACTCAAATCACATATTATTGAATGAATGAGAAATTCTATCCATCAAATTTCAAAAATAAAAAAGAAAATTTGTTTTTAAAAATAAATTGAATTTCCCCAAAGGTGTAGATCAATTGGCGATAAAGTGTATTGTTAAGGCACTCCTTGTGATGTTGCTGGTTCAAAACTTGGCTAGCCCATGTGTTGTGCTTGGGGGGTGTGTGATTCACCTAGAGGTTATAGTGGTAGCAATCAAAAAAATTGACCCCATGTCACGTGAGTACGAACCTGCTCAGTTGTCGATTCAGCTAGTAAAAAAAATCAAAACAAAAAAACAAATTAATATATAATTGTTTTGAGAACACACCGGTACAATGTATGTTGGTTTTGAGCGACCCAGACTTGAAACCTCTTTAGCTCCTCTTTAGCCGCCACTTCAACAAGTAGTTTAAAACATGCATGAATACAAGTGAAGTTGATTGGGATCACTTAGGTGAAAGATGAACCAAAATCTGACCAACCAACATGGACTCGAAAAAAGATGTGCAAGTATACAAGTCATGTTGCATGTTATCCTCGATACATAGCATTGGAAACCTTTGAATGACTAATGTTCCGAATCTCCAACGAAGTTTTGCACTACTTCTTCAAAGTTTAACGTTTCATTCATATTTGATCGATGTTATGATAACAAAGAAATGCATGGGAGCTGAGAGTATATAATCTCAATTTTCCAGAGACATTTTTGGTCACAGTTGAAGATCGATCAAATAATTGAAGGCCCAGAAGAGGTTGTATACATATAGATGCAGGGTTCTACTTGATAGAGTGTTGTATTGTTATATTTGTTTTTTTTACCGATTAGATAGATGATCTACCCAAGAGTGAGATGATATCACTAAGGATTATACAAGACTCAGTTGAGTCTAGACACCCCTATTGAGAAGTGAAATTTTCCCTCACAAATGGCTCCCACCCTCAACTCCTCCTAATTGTTTTTTAAGTTGTAATCTGATAAGGACCAAACCCCACACAAACCGATTGGTCCACACCTCATGATTTGATAGAGATGTTCTTTGAAATGCATAAGCCTGCACATGCAATTAATGCTTCAAATATTCTCAAGTAATACTATTTATGTAAAACTTTAGATTACTGTGATTCAAAATATTGAATCCTTGAAAACAAAGAGTTAAATTAATGGAATACATTCTCCATACGAAAATATATACAGACCATATTTGGCCCTACTATTTGTCAACGACCACCAACTCCATAGAGTCGGATTAGTCTCTCATTTTTTATTCAAATCTGCTCACAAATTTTCATTCCAATATCCCTTGTTTCAAAAACTTATTCGCCATTAAGTTTTCCACTCCTTGTTAATACGTTAACACAATATTTAAATATCTTGACTTTATAGAATAAAAAATAATCATTTCTTATTTGATAAGCTATTTTGAACGCTGCATTTTGGTTATCCGATGAAATCATTACTTGATTTTTGTACATTGCTATGTATACTTGGGATACGTTATAATTCATTTTACATTTTTGAATTTAAAGTTGTATATATTTTTATCATGTTTGTAGAAGTTTGAGCTTGAGTTTTCTTTAATAAGGTATATAATTTGAACAATTTTTTAAAGTGTAAAAGAAAGACCTTCTCAATTAGTGCATATAGATGAATATTTGGGATATTATTGCTAAGAAGATTTATATAGTTGTTTGTGACTTCATGTCTATTAATTCTACTTTTTATAAGAAAACAATCTAGATAAGAATTGTCCCTATAAAAACTTAGAACAAGATATCTACAACTTGAGAAATGAAGATAGTATCTTCCTTCTAGGAGACTTTAATGATAGAATTGCAACTAATCAAGCTATTTTTCTAAGTAATTATTCCAACCTTAATCATCTTTGGCTAGATTAGGACCTTGTTTTCGCTAACAGGTACAAAAGAAACTCGAAAGACCAAACCGATAATTTATTTGCTACTGAGGTAATGAAGCTTTGTATCTCTCAAGATATAATCCTCTGCAATGGTCTAGTGAAGTGGCCAAATTCTATCTAGATGACTTGTATCCATGGTCTGGGTAGTAGTTTCGTGGACTATGTGAAATCAGATATCCCTATATACAACCAAATCGTAAATTTTGACCTTTTAAATGACCATGAGCCTGACTCCGATCATAGGCCTCTAGCCCTAACCATGAACTTTGTCATGCACAAAATCTCCATTGAAGAAAACTATGATAACCAAAGGCACTTGCTTTTTAACAAAAATAAAGTTGTTCTTTTCTTAAAGCACTTAAATAGTGAATTAAATCTCCTATTGTATAAGAACAATATTGAAGACCTAAAATAATTTTATGACAACCCTCTCTACCTCCATTAACAAATTCTCTATCAAGGTGTTATCCATAAAGAAAAATAGGATGACCAACCCTTGGTATGACAATGAGTGTAAAATTTCTAAAAAATCCATTAGGGATGCCTCTAATTAGTCCTTAAAATCTGATAAGATCAAAAGATACAAATCCCTAATTAAAAGGAAGAAAATGCACTACATAAATAGAAAGCAAGAAAAGTTTATGCACCTATCAAAGCTAGATCCTAAGAGATTCTGGAGGTAAATTTTGACTCATAAAACTAAAGAAAATAATATGATTCCCCTAAAGGACTAGAGCTCCTACCTCAAAAAGCTTTATGAATCCCCTATTGTTGTGGACAACATTCCAAATGTTTCTATAGAGGATGAAATGTTTTATATAGAAGACATAAAGTTTGGGGTTATACAACTCACAAAAGGGAAAGCTAAGGACATTGAAGGCTACCAAGCTGAAATGTTAAAAATTGGAGGGCCTATTCTCATCCCTCAAATACAAAAGCTCTTCAATTTAGCAGTCGAGCAAGGCTTCCCTAAACCTTGGACTAAAATCCTTATTGTTCATATCTTTAAAAGTGGGCATAAAATTAGTCCCTCTAATTATAAGACCATTATGATTAGCCCCATCTTAGCCAAGCTATACAGAAGTATTTTGGAAAATAAGATGAACATATGGCTTGAAATCCACAGAAAAAGAGCTAAAGGTAAAATCGACTTTATAAGTTATCATTCAAGTGTGCACCCTCTTGTTACACTCAAGATCATCACATAAAAGTGTCATAATAATAAAACCAATATCCTTTGTTGTTTCACTGATTTTAGAAAATCTTTTGACACAATGCCTAGGAATAACCTTTAGAATAGGTTAGAAGAGCTAAAAGTTCTTTATGAGCTAAGAGATGATGTAGTAAGGCTATATGAGAGTGTTATTTCCAAGTTTATGAACACTAAGGGCTAGTTGGAAGAAATTAATTGTAATATGGGAGTCAAGAAAGGTTGTCCCTTGTCCCCTACCCTCTTTGGCATATACATTGACAAGTTAGAACATTGGTTGGAAGATGTTGGTTGTACTAGCCTGACTCTCACTGATATAGTCACAATCCTTCTTCTTTACGCTGATGATATTTTCCTTATGGCAGGGAATCCCCATGAACTTAGTAATCATATAAGAATCCTCAAGGAATTTTTCTCTAGTATGGGTATGACTATGAACACTGACAAAACAAAGGTTATGATAATCAAATCCCAAAATATCACCTATGAAACTTTCGTATAAGACAACAATAGCCTGGAGGAAGTGCCTTCATACAAATATTTTGGAATCGATATTCATCACAAGCTCAATTGGAACTATAGTGTTGAGAAAATGATAAATGGAGGGTGGAAATATTATTATGGAGTTGAAAAAAAGTGTATATTAACAGACCTTTGGGTGTGGGATAAGAAAAAACTCCTCCTTGATACTCTCCTCACTCTAATTATCTTATATATATGTGAAGTTTGGGGATGGAGTATCTCTAGAGAATCTTGGAGAAAGATAGAAAATATCCAAAAGAATTTAATAACTTATAATCTCAAGATTAAAGACAATATACCATATCCTATCCTCATCGAAGCTAGCCTTTCCCCTATTGATATCATGTCCATGATTAGGTACTTAGTGTACAATAACAAGATAAACAACATGGATGAGGAGAAACTCCCCAAAATCTCTTGAAACTCCATCCAAAACCACTAATGGCTTAAACGAGAATGATAATAAGACACCAAGTCTTGGATAAATCATTGGGAAATACAAGAAGATGCCATTCTACAGATACTAATAATATTCTTATTCTTCTTCTTATTATTATTTTGTACTGGCAGAATCGACAACTTGGGCAGTTCTCGTACTCACGTGACACAGGGTCGATTCCCGTCTGCTACCACTATAACCTCCAGGTGCGTCCACACAACCCACAAGCATGGTGCATGGGTAAATGGGGGTGAGAATCGAACTTGAGACCTCCTTTACATATTTCCTTCCATTTACATGACACTTGCCAGTCGGGCTACACCCCTGTGGGCTCAGATACCGATAATATCAAAATTTTTATTACATCTAAATTTAAAGAGAATCTATGGTGCAATAAAGAATTAGAATACAAAATCAAGCTAAGATACTACAAGGAGGTGGTCAACCCTAATCTAGAAGATCAAAAGTATCTCTCAGTTCTAACTAACGCAAAGAAGAAAATCAACATTGCTAAGATACAAACCAACTCCTATGAGCTACATAGAGAAACTGGGCATTGGACAATTCCCAAAACACCGTAGGAAAAAAAAATATGTCATCTTTGTGACACTAAGAGGGTTGAAGATGAAAAATATTTCTCCTAGAATGCCCTGCTTATACCCAAATTAGATCACAATTTTAAAATATCTGTCACAATACTGACCTTCCTAACTTCCTAGGCCATCAAAATTATGGTGATTTTGGAACACTTTTCTCAATGCTTTTTTAGTACAGAAATAAGATTTCAAAGATATCTAAGTAATCTCTTACCTTTCTTAAGGTCCGATAGACCAACTCTAGTCTCAATGAACGTTAATCATCATCATTATAAAAAAATACAACAATTAATGATGAGTTCATTATTTATTTATTTATTAAATAAATAAATAAAATAATATATCTGTAATATTAATGACAAAGTGATGGAATATGTTATGAGCTTAATATTAAAAGGGGCAGGGTCAATCCATGCCATTCATCCTTCCCTCGACTCCTCAGATCCCGGTTTTGGTTCAAATTGAAATGAATTCACCATTCTTTTTTCGTGATTTCGATATGTTAAATTATCCTAAAATCGACATGAAAATAGTTTTCCTGATCATTGATCAACCAACACCTTCCAGGTGAGGTGAAACTTTTTCCGAATGGACAAATCCTACGACTCACCCGCTTAATCGAAGGATTTATCTCTCACCCACATGGGGCCGAGGGCTATTATGAAACTAGCATACCCCCAAAGCAGGGGAAATGAAACACTGATATAAATCTAGAAGGTTATATAAATAACTAATAGTTGATCTTCTCAGTGTCCTTGCATGTATCTATTAATAATTAATTTGTTAATATTTATATAGACTAAAATCTATGCACTATGTCATACAATAATTGTTACAGAAATGTTCTCTTGTGGACAAGTGAACTTTCCCTTGAATTACTGACCTCTATACCAAGACAGAAACAAATATTTGGAGACTACCATTCCTATAAACTTATTTTTCTTATCGAAAAAGAGAGGAGAAGGTAAAGTAGGATGTACTATGTTTATGATGTTTGTCCTAGTTGTTCCTACCCGCAAGCTCGATCTGATTCCTGGCACAAATCAATACCTACAATGAATAGCAAGAAACAAACAACTTCATTCTACACTAATGGATTAGGCAAAGAAAATTCATCTATGCAAATCAGATTAAACATAGACAAGCACATGAAACCACATAATTGAAGGAAATAGGCCAAGTATATTAGATGAGAACTTCAAGAAGAAACTTACAATCTTCAGATGATGTTGCAACAGCCTCTCCAAGTCCTCGTCCAACCTTTGCTCGAAAGATCCACAATCAAAATAACAATGCTTCACTGATTTTTCCTCCTTTGTTTACTATGGGAATGCCTCCATTTATAGGCTTTGAGAGGCTCAAATACCTTGGGTATATTTGGAATTAGTTGAGGATATGGCTCCAATAGTTGTGATATATTTCTTAGATGCAAACCTGGAGTTAGATTCGAGCCAAACCAACTTGATCCATCCATAACTGTCTTTAGAAAAAAATGAGATTTCTTCCAAGATTTCCTCAACCACCTCATCGCTCCCATAGAATTGGAAACACAGCGATACAACACTCCCTCTGATATGGACAAAGAGTGCTAGCACTCCTTGTGTATGAGCAGGGGAGAACCGATGAGCAATTCCCATAGAAAAACATTTGTTCCAACTTTCAGATGATGGGGCTTCTTCTTCTAACATGTTTTAGGGGTTGTATCAAGTGTTTTCATGGTGTCGTTTGTGATGCAACACTTATGGAAAGAGAATGCGACGCTTACGACAAAAGTACGACACTTACAACAATGAGAATGTAACACTGTCGAAGTGAGTAATTTTGATGTGTAACAGATTCCCCCCCAAAGTGTGAAGTCAGAAGATGAATGTTGATGGATGAAACACCTTGTAAATTCTTCAAAGAAAGGGTATGTAATTGGGGAACCTGGTAGAAGTTGTAGACAACCATCAAACAATGTTAATATGTGTTCAATTCCCGAGGCATGCATACCTATGCTCGGACTACAAGTGACTCAAAGTATGGCTGCCAATAAATACATTGCAGATCCATGATGATATTGACTAAGAATATGGCCACCAGAGATACAATGTGGATCCATACCTCTATGACATGAAATGATCGTAGCCACGAAAAATAAACAGTGGAGCTATGATATAATAATACATAGCCACATACCAATACAATGTAGATCTATGCGACAACATATATATCAGCATGCTCAAATGATTTCCTTCACACCCTGGGCAAAGCAGATAACATAGTGAATGCTCAACCCAGGGTCTTTGTCCCAATCCCGATGTAGTACAAATCTATCCATGTGAATATATGATTTGATGTCGAACATGGTAAAAACCAGTTGATTACTGGTCATTGAGGTATATCGTTAAAAAGTGCAAGATAAATCACCATAGACATCGATGATTTTCAAGGTACTTTTAAAGTACAATCCAATGAATGTGAAAAAAGAGTTGAAGACGAACAGTTGTGGAATCAGTCGATTAGGGGCCATTGATGAATACCCATTGCCGAATGCGAGGAGGCTTTCCATTGAGGCATGCAGGTCCCAAGTTACTGATGTTTTCCTAAGTCTATTTCCTGAATAATTTGTTGAAGTCGACAGGAAAAGACTCGTTGAATGAGGGTATTGATGTATCCCCCATCAGTCAACACGAAACTTGTCACATGAAGGTGATAATATATAGTAGATGAAAACAAACCAACACGGGTATGGAAACTAGTAACTTTGTGGATGGTTGAATTTTTTAGGCGGAAACTTCCCTTGAACACTGAGGCACGATGTGAGACTTGGCAACATAAACTTAGAGTGGACCAAAACATAATGCAGCGAGTGCTGAGACATTCTTTGGATGGGTTAAAGGAGTAGAGAGACTCATAGGATTGGTTCAACATGGAGGTTTAATGGATTATCCAAGTGTTCAATGTGGAGGTTTAAACAAGTGTCTTGTTCAAGGGAGACTATATAAGAATTGCCTGAAAAGTTTCAAGAAACTTGACTCGCTTCCTTCAATTTTTTCTCACATCCAGATAATTGAGTACCTCTTTTTTATTTAATGAGCTCGAGGAGGATAACACATGCTTGATATAACTCACCTTTGGTAAGTTCCTCTTCCTTTATGTAACTAACTGGAAGAAGTAAGGGTTCGTCCCCATATGGGTCCTTCAATGTGTAGTTTAGCGAGTCCAGAGAAGGAAAACTCGGTGGTTTTTCATGTTTAGAGAGTCTTAAAAGAACTTAAAGGTGACTCCAGGGTTGTCCTTTTTCGTGATTTTAGTATCCAAGGTCCGAAAAAATATAAGATGATACGACGAAGAACTCTTCTAGTCGAGATTGACTAGAGTGTTCCTTTTTTGTAATTAGTCTCGAGAGGCCGAAAAAGAGATAAAATATCACTCGAAAGACACCCTTTCAAACCTCTTAACGAGTGTGAAAGGAAGCAATATCACTTAAAAATATTTTCATGTTTAGAGAGTCTAAAAAGAGATTAAAGGAGACTCCAAAGATTTCATTTTTTGTATAGATTTTACGAGTAAGAAAAAGAGATAAAAGTGTACTCGGTAACCTATTCTCATGTATTTACAATCACGAGAAAGAACAAAGACTAAGCTCGGTAACTTATTCTCATGTATTTACGAGCATAAGAAAGAACAAAGACTAAGCTCATTCTAATAAAAGAATACTACATTACGATGGGAATGACCTTCGAACAAGGATAACTCCTAGCAACATGTCTCTGTACAGGTAGTTTTCCCCCAACTTTTTTTGCAGAAGTTGTCGGTTTTTCTCTAGCATGATGTCCAGCGGATGGAGAGCTACCCCCAAGCATCGTTTCCTCCAACGATTCTTCTTCTTTCCTCGTTTAGGTTTCTGGTTACTAATGGAAACATTTTCACTAGGCGGAGGAAAAGAAGGTTCAAGTACTTGATCCATAGTTAGATTCGATTGTAATGGAGGGAGATCTGTTTCATTTTGAAACGAGCTTTACAAAGACAATGAAATATGCTCGTAGATTCTGTTTCATTTTTTAACGAGCTTGCCACAAAGAAGAAAAACTATGCTTAAGAACTCTATTTCAATTTTTAATGAGCTTGCCACAAAGAAGAAAAACTATGCTCAAAACCTCTCCTTGATCATGGCTTTCAAGAGGACAATGCTCTGGAAGGAATACATGTCAAGGGGCAAATGTTAGCCATGGATTCTAGGAGATTTTCGATAGATGGAGAAAAACACTCCGGAAGAAATACATTTCGATGGCCTTGATAAGGGTAGGGAGATCTGGCTCTAATAGCCATATCGAAGAGATGACCATGTCAACTACCGGATCTAAGTCAGGAGAAGGGAGAGATTCCCTCTCGTGTGGGGTTGAACGCATGGGGAAGGTAGTTACATAATTGACCTGCGGTGGGGCAGACATCACTGAAATGTATGAACTGTTCAGGGAAGGTGGATGGTTGACCATCAGATGAGGGTCAATGAATGAAAGATGTCCAATCATTACTATGTTTTCGTTGTGAGGAAAAATATCACTTGAAAGAGAGTGGGAAAAAAAATCTCTCATAACGTAGACATAGTTTCTCCTGAGGAGTAGGTTAACGTCCAAGGGGTCGTGAACTACCATCACATCGACGTAGACCATTTTTCCTCCCAAAGTAACCAGAAAATGAGGAAGGATCCCTAAAGGTTTATTAACTCTTCTGTCAAAGGTCAACATATTATGAATCACGGGTGCAAGATGCGAGGAACCAAAATCTTGCCAAGCATTCACGGATAAGATGCTAACATAAGCACCTTAGTCTATTATAGTGTTAGGAATATTCCTATCAAAAACTTGCACGGTGATTTGGAAAGGCACGTAAGAAGGAAGACGAGGTTTTTTCAAATGACTCCAATTAATAGAAATCATTTGATTGCTCGAAGGGGGTGCCATTGGGACAGGCAAAGTGCCCCCTTGCCTGAGTGAATCAGTATTAACGAGGTAGACCTGAGTGACATCCTCACTCTTTGAATGAGGAGTAGGATCCATTGATGAAGGAATTGGATTGACCACTTTGGTTTCACTCTTCAAGGGAGGAGTGGGATTGATCGATGATGGAACTGGATCAACCACTTTGGCACTCTTTAGATGAAGAGTGGAGGTGATCGATGACAAAAGTGGACCAATCACTTGGGTTTCACTTTTCAGATGAAGATCTGGGCTGGTCAATGACGAAACTGGATCAACTACTTGGGTTAGTGGTTCAACAGAGGATGAAACCAAATTGACCACCTAATCAACCGGACTGACCAGGGATGGAACCAGATTGACCGGTCCATCAACTAATGACGATTTGGGAGAGATCTTATGATAACTAGTTGGAAGTTTAATCTTTTCAAAAAGATAAGAAGCCTCGTCCATACGAGGGAAAAGGTGAGAGTAATGATCACCTTCACATAACATTCAAGGAAATTTGACAGTTCTATTCTTCTTACCAACATTAACGTCACTAGTTGATGAGGTGCCACTAGCATGTTCAACAGGAGTTGATGACGTGGAAGACCACATTTCTAAAACCTTGGGAAGACTAGGGAAATCCCTCAGAAAGTGGTCACCGTTACAAAGCTTTCAAGGGAATTTGGGTTTAGGATACTTTGTTTTAGACTTGTCGAATTTATCAACACTCCTAGTACAATTAAAAGTAGTTGGTTGCTCGGATCCAACATGACCTGATGTAGTTGGAGGCCTGGTCTCTTTTTTATTCTTCTTATTCTTCCCCTTATGTTTCTTCTTCTTCTTATCAACCTGACTACTTGCTTTAAAGATTTCACTAAGCGAAGAAGGAGAAAGGGAAGGAGACCTGATAGGTGAAGAAGGTGAAAGGTCGACATGAGGTTGATTTGTGGGTAGTGTGCTTACATATTATTGTCACAAGAGTTGACTCTAGACTGTAATAGAGCCAATCCGTAGCACATTTTGAAGAAAATATAAATAGTTGATTGATCAATTTTTCGGAGGCTTCTAGAACTAGGTTAGAATGAGACTTTCAATCATTACAAATCAGAAAAAAAAGGCATGAACTTGTATGCTAAATCCATTTAAAATCATGAAGATGGATAGAAGATGTATGTAAACAAAAACTAAAGCAAAAATCCAGGTATCGAATTCTGACAAATCTGGTCTTCCTTTCAGTAGAAGAATGACAATGATTTCAAATATCTGAACATAGGTATTTTCTCACTCATAGAAAGACAGAGGAAAAACTATGAACAAATAAAACTTGTAAATTAGGCAAAACAATTAAGATGTAGGTCTTGTTTTGCTCACAGCAATACAGAGGAAAAAATGAACTTGAAGGAATGCTTTTAATTAGCCACAACAAAAGTTTCACTGAATTGTAACCTCTACAAACTGAATAAATGAATGAGCGGAAAAAATAAGATTAATGACAACATGAGAAACAAAACACATGGAAAAACAAGATTTAACTCAACAACGCTTAACATCTCTTTGCTTCTGTCCTGTATTTCGCTGAAAGAAATTGGCATTACAAACCCATCCCAAAAAGGATCTTGGGATGTTCCCCCCTTTTCATATGCTAATTTGATGTCCCTTTTATCATTTTGATATGTTGTACTGAATGCTATCCCCCAACCACCAATCTTGTAATTGTTTACCCAAAATATGGAAATAATCTTGATGTTGATACTCTGCCTGGCAATCTGGAAATGATTGTATATCTGCTGCCTTGAAATCTGGAACTGCTTGGTCAACTGATGCCTTAACATCTGGAATAAATCCTCCAAATTAAACATGATCTGGGAGCTTTTGACACTTCATATATATGTGTTGTGCAATTTCCCCTTAATTGACTCCTTTCAATTTTTAGCAAAATCTGGTGTTGACAAGTGTTATGGATGAAGATCATGCTTTGATGAAGCCTTGGAAACATTTGATCACTTGGGGATGTAAGTTTTACAAGAAATAATAACTCCTTTGACTGCGATCCGGATACTTTGTCACCTACAATACAAAAACACTCTAACATTGAACTCTGAACTTCTTCAATTGCTTCACTTTTACGAGTTTCAGAAGGTTGGCAATTACATATTTCTCATTCTTGTCCTTGCATTGTGCATAAGCATCTTGAATGCGTGATTCCATACACCAAGCCATATCCCTTAATAGTTTTGCATCATCAAAATCCATCTTCTTCTCAAGCATCCAGCCGTCTAGAGAAAGGAGTAGATTGCTCCAAAAATCCCAAGGCAAGTCTTGAACAGGTCCATCTAAAAATTATTTTTTGCTTTCATGCTTCCGCTGTTCAAGACTCCTCTGAAATCCCTGTACTTATTCTTGGTATATTTGAAGCTGTGATTTTATATCATCTTCTGATTCAAGAAGGAGCTACTATAGAAGTTTAATCTGCTCATTTGAAAGTAAATTTTCTTCCTGTGTTTGTTCTAACAAGCCTTTATCCACTTGATCTTGAGCCAGAGCTTCTTCTATTATGTCAATATTCTCCTGAAGAGCTCGGTTTTTTATTCCAATATCATCTGGAAAAAGCATTCTCTCAGTCAATTTATCTAGCTCTACTTGCAAGTGTTCAACCTTTCTCTGTAAAACATGGCATTCATGCTTCACTTTTGCAAGATCACTTGCATTTTACTCGGTAATGGAAAGCTTGGACTGTAATTGTTTAGTACTTTCCTCCAGAGCTAACCTCTCTTTCTCCGTATCTTTAAATATTTTCCATCTTTCCAAATGATTTCCCTTTCAACAATCTATCTTTTCAAAATCTCAACTTCATCTGCAAGAAGCTCATTTTTTTTTATCTTGTCTTGTGCAACATGCTCTAGTCTTGCATCTGTTTCTTCCAAGCGTGTCTGTAAGAGATCAATTTCCCCTTGTAAAGATTATTTCTCAACACGAACCTGATCAAGATCTTCCAAAAACATCTATAGGAGTTAATTGGTACCTTCATATCCCCACTCATATCAAGAACAATCACAAGATCTATGGGTGCTCTGTCACTGATTGAGTAAGGTGCCCACATAAGGCTCCTTAATATGATTTCTGGATAAGTAAAGTTTGAGCACATAACCCTCTTTGAACTGTTCCAGTTCCCATGGCATCGCTTATCATGATTGCTTTGTTGATGTCTTTTATGAATATACATCCCTGAAGTCCAAAATTGTTGGCATTGCAATGATGAATGCCTTCTTCAACAGAGTTGATCCTACTGACATGCAATATTGGACCAAAAGGATCTTCCCAAGCAAGTCTTATGTCAGGCCTCACGTGGTCTACCAAAAGAGGCCAAATAAGGTTACCCTCCCTCTTGTACTCCTGGCAGAGTTTGGCTCCTTTTTGCTTGACATCCATAACAAGACCCTCAATGAAATTTACAGAGTATTATGTGACAATCGGGGTGATCTCACGGTTTTCTTCTAGTGGCCCAACAATCATCTTAGTGACTTTGGCATTCACCTTCTCTACAACAATATCTGCAAATGATTCCATCACAAAGACTACTTTGACTGCAATACACGTCTGACCACTATAAGAAAATCCTCCTTTGACAACATTGGTTGATGTCAGATCCAGATCAACGCCATCAAGTATAATACAAGCATCTTTTCCACCTAATTCCATCTGAAGAGGGATCATGCCAGCCTTTTTGTAAATCTGCTAATCCTCCTTTTAGGGTCTCAAAAGATTTATGATCACGATATGATGGGTTCAAAACTTTCTTCTGCATCAAATAACATAATCTCCCCTTTACAAATGTCAAGAAAAACAAAAGGCTGTCATCGCTGGGCATTTTTTGAATTTGGCAAAGCTCTCCATGTGTGCGCTATCTCCTTCAATGGCATTGTCGAGCACTTGGAAATTTACTTGGTGGTCAATAGACTTGGCATTTTGATGTGGCTTTAGCTGCTTATGATCCATCTCCTTACACATGTAGACTTGGCATCTGGTCTCTTCATTAACACCTGCGAACTTCATGGCGAGCGTCCATTTGGACAGTTGGAAAACATAATGGAAACGAATAAACAATTAAAATTTCCTTTCTGGCGATGAAACTTGTGAATATAGCTTATGATTTTAGATCCTGTTGTATAATCAAGGATAAACTCAACACCTGAGCGCCAAGGCTTGAATGGTTAATCTGTGTTTTTATTTTTATTATGTAGGAATTATCCTACATGTATCAGGGGAAACAACTTTGTTGATGTTTAAATATTCCAACGTTTCCACAATTGTTCGACGCATAGTGCACCCCTTTTGGGCCCTCTCGTGAGCTCCTCCTCCATGTGACTTGATGTGTGGTGCTTAGGCACTCGATCTCCACTGACTTGTGTTGTCTTGCAGGTGCTTGGCTCGGTGCTTTGATTGGAGATTGGGCCCGTGGGGTAATTGGCCCAATAATGTTTTGCATAAAAAAGATTTGGTGTATATGGGTTTGGATAAATAAACATTTTATTATTTTTTTGTTTTTACCAAACTTTAAAACAATAATAAAAGATTATTTTAAAATTATATAAAATAATTTTAAAACAATATAATTTATATATAATTTTATAGAACTGTCGCTTGGTTTAACATAACAAAGGTAACTTGGAGTTTTTAATACCCTTTTCAAAGATCAAGGAATTGCGAACAAAGAGAGATGAGAGGGACTCAACAAATTGGATGTGAAGCTTTGAAATTTTTTACAAATTCTGATGCAAGGAATTGAGATTTTGATGGTAGAGAAGCTTGACGAAAATAGCGAACGGTTTAGAGGTTTATTGCAGCTAAAAAGCTTACGCCATGCGACACAAGGATTTAAAGCTAGCGCAACTTGACAATTTTTTTTGGTGAAGGACACAAAGTTTATAAATTTCAATATTTGTTCTAACACATATGAAGCATTAGGTGCATTCAAAGCACCGGGAAAAGTTGAGATCACCGGAGTGGGGAACAACCAAACTGGTAACCCGATGGTGAGTCCCGGAAGACTCATTGTGGAAATGCATGGAGGACCAATATTTTCAAAAGAAGGAAAGGCAAAAGGTTCCTTGGGAAAAGGGGTTCCTTTGTTGGTAATCCCAGGAATTGACGCCATTGACACTGACTTGACCTAAGGTCCACTAAGGAAAACAGACAATGCACACTACAAATATAAGAAGAAAACAATCAAAGAAACCTTCCCACAATGAAACCACTAGCTGGCGATGAAATCCAACATCGCGAGATCAATATAGAAAGGGGCTGGGATAGAGCGGGTGGATCAGTTACGTTGGTGACCTGCTTAATAGACTTATGCCTTGGTGCAAGTTCCCACACGGTTTTACCCGTGGGTGTACCCTCCAAGGAGACCGAGTGATTTTGACCAACATTTGACCTAGGTACAACGAAGACTCCCCTTCACCGTCACCTTGTGTATCAACCCTACAGATATAGGCCAATAAGGTTACCGACTCACAATCATCCTCTAGGCAGATACAATCGACAGTCGAGAAGGAATGTACGGTAGGATAACATGTCCAAAATTCTTCAAGAGAACTGAAGACAAGTGGACCGGAGTACTACTGAGAACCTCGAACGGATTCGGGATTCACGAAGCTCCGAGACCAAATGAAACTAGTCGTTTCTTAGGAAGAACCCCCAATATATGATCTTTCTGCTACGTGGGTTAAGCTTCAGAGGGGAAATCTCCACTGCTCTCCCGCACACGACCTTGTGTTTAACTCCTGTGTGAGAGGGGGATCCCGACTATGCTTATACGAACAATTGGATTTACAGCTCCCTAGCACAAGATTCTATGTTTGTTTGATAGCTTTGGAAAGTTATCCTCACAACCTATTCCAAATCCCTACACTTTAAGCTAATGTACGTTCGCTACTAGATAACATAAAAGTGTCTGATCAATTTTATAAGCGCTTTGTTTTATGATTGTTTTTTACTCAAGGGTGTGAAAGTGAAACTTATGATGTTTTAGACTCGACTCCAAAAGAATGCAAAATAATGAGATGCAAATATCTTTCTTCAATGAATCCTATATACAAGATGGAGAAGAGGTTCAACTTTCTTCAACAAAAGCACCCAATTCCCAAATGCAATCTACTACACTACCCAAAAGCAAGAATACAATTATCTTCTTTATTTTATTTTAAAAGAAAGCAAATGAAAATCCTTTAATACTTCATTACTTTCAATCAAAATGAAAGAGTCAGATGGATATACAAAAGACACGAAGCAAAAGCATTTCAAACAAAGAATTCACTCAAAGGATAATGAGAACCGAAAGAAACAAGTATGATAACCCGTTCAATCAAGAACTCAAAGATGAAAAAGAGAAAGAAGATAAACACTCACGAAAATCCTCAAACGAAGAGCAACAAGAAACATAAATCAAGCTAGGTTGTCATAAGAGTCCTAATCATCCAGAAAAGCGAGATGTTTCAAATGAAGACAAGAAGGCTCAATACCAAGCAACCTTTGCAAACCTTAGTTGATGAACAATCCTAAACATTCAAGCAATCTGAAATATTTATGAGACGAAGATCAGATAAACTCAAAAGGAAAAAACAACCAAGGGATCCTGTTAACCCAAGGGGACCACAACTAAGAGAAAGTTTGCAAATTCAAAGGATAGACATGAATGAGTGATAAATGGCCAACTCTTAGAAAAACAATGTCAAAAGTATTCAAAGGTCTATGAGAAAAAATTCCCTTAGGATCAGACTGAGAGAAAGTGAGTAGAAAGGGGCAGAAAAACCTAGAAAAGGAGATCAACGCTCTTGTTTCCAAAGGGACAGAGTGCTACAACGCTATGGTATACACTATAGGGGAACATTGATCCTATATCAATGCTCTGGTGTACGTAGTAGAGGAGCGCTTACCTTCCCAAAAACTCAGAAAAAAAAAGGATAAAAACTCAGACAACTTTTCCAAAGACTCTGTGAAATATTCAATGAAGAAGAGAGAAAGGGAAGTAGATCATAAACAAATAGAAAATAATATCTATAGGTGGAAAAAATATCAGATGATCCAAGGAAAGACAAGTCAATGTCCTTCCCCAATGGAGTCGCCAATTTCTGTTACAGAAATATTCCCCTGTGGACAGGTGAACTTTCCCTTGGATAACTGTTGGCCCTTGGGTATGTAAGTAAACGAAGATTAAGGCAGAAATGAAGGAATGTGAACTGTGTGGAAGACACAGTGACTGAGACTAGGTCGAAGTGAGAAAAAGAGCAGAAAAGATGGAGCGAAGTAAGAGAAATCAAGCCATTGTACGAGGAGATTGAGGATGATAGATTATCAAGGAAGAAGGATCGTGGACAACTCAGCAAATGGAAAAAGCCAATGTTGGATGCTTTGGAGCACTGCACGGAAAGGAAGGAAAGACAGGTTGGTGAAGCCCCGAAAATGCGAGTCAAGTTGACCTAGGGTTTTAGATACCTAGGGTTTTGGTATCTAGGGTTTTGACACCTAAGTTTCGGCCTAAGGCTATCAGTGAGCTATTGTAATGTATAAATAGAGGTTTAAAGGACCTGGGATGGGTTGTTGGTATTGTCATTCTAGTTTTGTTATTGGCATGAGTGATTATTGTTGTGTGAGAAAGAAGTGTTGAGTGCGATAGCCTTCTGGTATTGTAAGATCTTCAGCTGGGTGTGAAGATCAAACCTGCAGTTGGGTGCGTAGGGAGGGGAGAGACATGGAGGAGAAGAAAGAATATCTGCTAGCTGAGAGTGCAAACAAGAACTGTATGCTTCATTTTAATATATTATAAAACACAGTTCTATGGACGTAGCCCTAGGGAGAGGGTGAACCACGTATATCTTGTGTTGCATGTGATTTATGTTGTGTTCTTTGTCATTTGATATACTGTTATTGTATTGCTGTGTTAGATCTAATAGATAGTTGTGTGGAGTAGATCTAAGCTGGTAAGTGATATATAAATGCTATATTGTTCTTGTATTGGATCCACTTGATATCTCCTTTGATTGTAGACATCTCTGTCCTGCAACCCCCTCATAGATACTTCGGGTGAGATTGCATCTACCTCGCAGGTGTTGCCGAAAGGGCCAATAGTTAGGGCTTGTTGCCGCGCTTTTGGAGTTGAAACCTGGGTCAGCCCCTGTGCCAACAAATGGTTCTATTGTCGGGACATGAATCTTCTTGAGGGAATGTCAAGGTGGTTTCCATTGAAGACAAAGATTCAAAAGTGGATGGAAGATCAAGAAAAGGGCTTCGTTGAAGCCCAGAACAAGAACCCTAATCTTAGTACAAAGGATTGGTTAGAAAGATATATCTTTACTGATATACACGATATTTTCTTTGGAGGGATTCATAAGGAGCTATACAAATGGTTATCCAGATTAACAGATACCCAGTTCGAGATTAGATCTAAGCCACCTGTGGTTTGGACGTCGGTGTTGATCAATAAGGTTAAGAGAGTTGATAATGTCGTGTCAAGAGCAGTGGATCACAGGTTCAATAGTACCATAGGAGGGTACATCACCGAGTTTGTTGTTGATAGAGTAGAGTCATATAGCCAAACCGATAGATATTTCTTTAAGGGACGCAGAGGAAATTTTTTACACTTTCTAAAGTTGAGGATTAATATGCTATTGCATGAGAAGAACATCTTGAAGATACAGTAGTGGGTCATATTGAAAAATCTAATGTTCAAGAATTCAGACAGCGACAAAGACATAGAGGTTGGACACACACACAATGGAAGGACCTTCAGAGAAGTTCCTTTGGCAAATTTGTTTGAGCAAGATCATGAACCTCTTCTACCAGAAGAAGGGTTTTATAGTGGAGAGGAGGATGAGCTACTAAGCAAAGAACAAACAGGATCTGTTGGACCGAGAGAAGAAAAGACTAAAGAACCTCGCCGAGAAGATGCAAAAACTTCAGGAACTGCGCAGACCATTGAAGTAAGTACTATTATTACCCTTGTTGATTCAATAGCACTAAGCAATCATAATAGTCAAAGTCATCAGAGTCCTTAGAGTACTGTTACTAGCAGTTCAACATATACTCAGATAGGAAACCTAGGAAGATCTATGGCAGATGAGATGAGGTTACCCACCTTTAGAAGAGATGGATCTAAAGACCCTGAACAACACTTGTTTCTCTATGAAGTCGTGTGGAGTATTAAGAATATCATCGACGAAGCTATTAAACGAGCTCAGTTTAGTACTACCTTGAGAGACCGCGCACTGAGATGGTACATGAAGTTTGTCCAAGGAGTTGCCCAGCCGAAACCGCTAAACCAAGTCAAGACTACGCTGATTGCAGAATTCAAAAAACCCAAGTCGGAGTCACAATGCATTACAAAACTGAAGGAAATTAAGCAGAAAGTAGTTGAACTTGTTTGAGAGTTTGATCAGAGGTTCAAGACCCTTACAAGACATTTGAGTTTTCAGATCCCAGACAAGCAGAAAAAGGAATGGTTCATTGCTGCTCTCTTACCACACATCAGAGTTCTTCTGATGCAATAGAAGATTGCTTCGCAGACTAAGGCGCTGGAGATCGTCATGAAGTTAGAATCAACCCCTATTGGCGAATCCAGCTCAGGTATGAGTCAAATCTTGAGTCAGCTAACTAGTTTGTCTCTGTAGGTCGAATATATGAAGAAAGACAAGGTAAAAGATAAAAGAGAAGACATTTGGTGTGTCAAATGCAAATCAGAGGGCCATGGCAAAGAACACTATCCCCTATTTCATGAGTACTTGGCCTCTGGAGCTTCGAGCCCTTTGAAGCAAGTCACCCTACCTTGGTGCAAGCTATGTAGAAATAGACATCGCCTTGGTGAGTGCTATTGCATGCAAAAATATGTTCAAACACCCACAAATTTGTATTGCACATTTTGTAAGTCCGTGGGGCATGATGGTTGAGATTGTAGGGCTTACGATCTCATGCATGAAAGGTCAAGGGATATATACAAAATTCAAGGCGAAGTACAACAAGAAGGAAACACTACGCAGTATAATTCTCGAGGAAGAGGAAACTTTAACCCTCGTGGTGGATTTAGAGGAAGAGGACAAGGAGGAGGTATGGGTTGAGGACGAGGAAAGATCATCTGTTATAACCGTGCACAACCAGGACACTTGGCAAGGGACTGTCAGAACCTTTGTACTACTTGTAGCTATTGCAACTCATTCAAACATGTCATAGAAGATTGTCCTGCACTGTTAGCCAAGCTTCGGGAGAAACGAGGAGGAAACCAACAAATACAACTAATCAAAGCAGAACCTCGCAAAGAAGACCCTAGAGTTGTTGTTATCAATAGAGGAGGTGTTGTTACAGGACAAGACAGAGTAACCCAAGGGAAGACTTCAAAAGAATAAAGAGTCAGGAAAGTTGTAGAGAAGACACAAACTTTTGATGCAAAGAAAGAAAAACAAATGTTTGAGGAGGCAAAAAAGGAATTCAGAGGATACCAAGGCTCTTCCTCAAAGACACAACCAAAAGTAAGAGAATATGGAATGTCTCTAGCATTCGATCAATCTGCTTTGCCAAAAGAAGGAAAAGAGGTAAGCAAGCTCATGGAATTCTTATATACTTGTATTAAGTTGATTCAAGATGAAAGCGTTGTCCAAGAGCTACAAAATGTAATCAGACAGTATGAGCTAGGAAAGATAGACCCCTTACTTAAGGAAATCAGTACACCAAATATCTAAAAAGAGAAGGACAAATAAAGAATTACACCTGAACGCTCAAATTGGAGAGTATGATATAGAGTATGTGGTCCTCGACTTAGGGTCAGAGGTCAACGTCATGACGAAGCAGACCTGGGCATTGATGGGAAAACCTAAGTTGATCTATTCCCCTATCAGGTTTAGGATGGCTAATCAACAAGTTGTAAGACCCTTTGGAAGATTGGAACATGTCCCTGTGAACATCGACGGAGTGAGGACGTTTGCAGATTTTTAGGTGATTGAGATAGTGGATGATAACTGTCCTTACCCTGCGTTGTTAGGAATTGATTGGGCTTTCAACAATTCCACTGTGGTTGATTTAAATAAAATAAGAATGACGTTTGAGGGTGATGGCCTTAGGGTCATTACACCTTTGGACCCTGATGAAGGTCCCAGATACACAGATCCCATCAGAGAAGAAGACTGCGCAAATGAGTTAGAAAACATATACAAGTTGATAACCAGGTAATAGGATTACATTAATCCCACAACAGATGGAAATTTGAGCTGGCGAAGTGACAACTCATGCTCATCAGATTCAGAAGAAGCACTGGAGAACTGGCAGAACAAAATGTACGAAGTATCTACTAGAAGGTGTGCCAAACTGACCAGAGAAGTTCGTTGTATCGGGATAACAGTAAGTAACTTGCCCACCTTTGATGGTCTAAATCATTTAGAAGAATTCTTGGTGAACTTTGAAGAAATTGTACCAACACAAAAAATACTGCTGGCACTGGACGAGGCCGTGAAAGCAACTCCATCATGGTGGTGGGGGACACACAAAAACAATATTATAAAGTGGGTACAATGTTTCACTTTGATGACAACGCGATTTTCAGAGCAAGTAGAAAGATGCGAAGTTAGATACACAGGTCAAAGTTGCCTAAAAGACCATGTGCGAAGTTGTGAGGAAGCCTGGAGCAACATTCCTCAAGAGAAGTGGGTGCATAAATTCATTAACACGTTGGACACAACCCCTATCAACTGATATCTTCAAGCAGAACTGTGCCTCATCACTACAGATTGGGAAGGTATGACCCAAAACTTTGTAACTACCTTCTTATTCGAAAGTCAATATCCTTCAGTAGATCAAGTATTACAGATTGTAAGACAAAGTATTTGAGGAGGCATCTAGCCTCCCTTTAGAACAAGAAGAGGACGAATGGATTGCGCCCCTCCAAAAACTGCAAGGCTGTTACAACATCAATGCTGATGAAGACGATGATCATAGGAAGGTAAACATCACCGAAATAGAAGGCCAAAGAGACATAGAAGGACCAGGAGTTGAGCTACCTTTCATTGGGAAGCCGATCAAGATCAAGAAAGTCAATATTGGAACAGAGCAAACATTGAATCTTGCCAATGTTGGAGACTATTGGGATGCTGCCACTATTGACAAAATCACAAAGTTACTACATGAATATCAGGACTTGTTTCCAACCAAGTTCACTGATATGAAGGGCATTAAAGGGCCTATGGGAGAGATAAGGATCCCTTTGAAACCAGATGCCAGACCAGTCAAACAAAGACCTTACATACTGAACCCTAAATATAAGGAGAAAGTGAAGATTGAGCTCAACAGAATGCTGGAAGCAGGGATCATAGAACCTATCGAAGAGTCATAATGGATAAGCCCTATGGTGGTGCAGGATAAGAAGACATGAGAGATCAGGATCTGCGTAGATCGCAGGAAGATGAACGATGCCTATTTGCATGACCCATTCCCTACGCCATTCACTGATGAATTGTTAGATAATGTAGGAGGCCAAGAGGTATATTCTTTTACAGATGGATTTTCAGGATACCATCAGATTCGGATTGCCAAAGAAGATCGCCACAAGAGCACATTTGCAATAGAATGAGGATCCTACCAGTATACAGTGATTCCATTTGGATTGAAGAATGCACCAACCATCTTTTCCAGGGTGGTAGTCGAAGCGTTTAAGGAGTTTTTACATAAATTCTTGGAAGCATATTTTGATGATTGGACTATTTTCAACATTTTGCAGAATCATATTGAATGTTTAAGACTAATGTTGGATAAGTGTAGGCAGAGTCAGATTGCCTTAAACCTGAAGAAGTGCATCTTCTTTTCATCCTTCAGAGTGTTGCTAGGTCATATTGTGTGTAAGTAGGGATTGTTGGTAGATCCCTCCAAGATTGTCATTATAGTTGATTTGCTCCCTCCTACTTCAGTCAAACAGCTGCGCACTACGCTGGAACATACTGGATATTACAGGAAATTCATTAAAGGCTATGCACAAATTACAACACCCATGGAGAAGCTTTTGAAAAAAGACTGTCAATTTCATTGGACAGAAGAATGCCAGCAGAGCTTCGACACACTGAAACAGAAAATGGTTACTACGCCTATTCTGGTTTTCCCAGATTGGAGCAAGGAATTCCACGTACATGTCGATGCATCTTCCATTGCATTAGGAGCTGTGTTAGCACAACCAGGAGCAAGAGACATTGATCACCAGTTAGCCTTTGCTAGCAGGAAGCTATCAACAACTGATATTAATTACACCACTACTGAGAGAGAAGGGTTAGCCATGGTGTATGTGCTACAGAAGTTTCGCCACTACTTGTTGGGAGGACACTTTAAAATGTTTATTGATCACTCCGCGCTGAAATACCTAGTCAACAAGCCAGTGTTGGGGGGGAGAATATGCAAATGGCTTCTGTTATTTTAGGAATATGAATTTGAGATCGTGGTTAAGCCGAGAAGAATGAACAAAGGTCCTGACCACTTGTCGAGGGTGGAACATGGAGAAGAGCCTACTAGCTTGGAGGATACACTTCCAGATGCACAATTACTAGCCATTAGAAAGATTGATGATCACTTTGCAGAAATAGTCCAGTTCCTGTCAACAGGAATGACACTTAGTGAGTATACAATCACCCAGAAGAAACAACTAGTAGTGCGCACTGCAGACTTTTCATTTATAACTGGACAACTATACAAGATGGGACCTGATGAGATATTGAGGAGGTGTGTTATGGAAGCAGAGAGACCATTGATCCTCGCCGAAGCTCATGAAGGCATCGCAGGAGGACACTACGCAGGGAAAACAAAAGCACAGAAGGTTCTTAGAGTTGGCCTTTGGTGGCCTAACCTACACAAATATTCTAAGGACTATTACAGAGCCTGTGATGTATGCCAACGAGTTGGGAAACCGTCTAGAAGAGATGGAATTCCATTAGCACTCCAGCTGACCCTACAAGCATTTGAGAAATGGGCCATTGACTTCGTGGGACCTATAAACCCACCAGGAAAGCACACATGAGTAATGTACATAATCACTGCGACATAGTACTTGACCAGATGGGCCGAAGCAAGAGCAGTTAAGGACTGAAGCACAACCACAACTACGCGCTTCATATTTGATGACATCAGAACCCGATTTGGATGCCCAAAGATCCTTATGAGCGATCAAGGCACACACTTCATCAATAAGACAGTTGAAGCCTTGACTGAGGAATTTGCAATCCATCATCATAAGAGCACACCTTACCATCCACAAGCAAATGGGACAGTTGAAGCATTCAACAAAATCTTGGAGACAACGTTGACGAAGATTTGCAGTGTGAACATGGATGACTGGGATTTGAGAGTACCAACAGTACTATGGGCCTATAGAACCACTTGCAAGAAGCTAACAATGCAGACTCCTTCTAAGTTGGTTTATGGCCTAGAAGACATTGTCCCAATGGAATATTTGGTACCAAGCCTAAGAATCGTTGCCTTTACAGGTATGGACGACACTAGCGTTGTTCAAGAGAGATTTGTGCAGTTGGTTGAACTGGAAGAAGACATATTCATTGCAGGATTCCATCAACAAGTACATAAGGAAAGAGAGAAGGCCTACCATGACATACACATCAAGAAGAAGGAATTTAAGCAAGGATATCTGGTATTGGTATATGACAACAAGTTCATGAAGCATCCAGGAAAGTTCAGAACGCATTGGCTCGGGCCATATGAGGTTGCCTATGTTACCGAAGGAGGAGCTGCGCAGTTGAAGACTTTGAATGGAGAATGGAAGGAGGAATTAGTGAATGGGAGCCGCTTGAAATTATATTACGACAACCAGCTGCCTCACAACCCCCAGTGAAATCAAGAGGAAAAGGGTCTAGGTACCAAGTGCAGTTGAAACTGGATACCATACACAAAAAAGACAATCTGCACAAGGAAGGAAGGGAGGCATTGAGCATAAAGCAAAGGCTGCCCTACACAGTCCGAAGTCGAAGCAAAATAGAAGGATCAGATCTGAAGTGCCTTGGGACGAGTTACAGGTGAGTGTTGGGGGTCTTTTGGCCCTTGGGTATGGAAGTAAGCGAAGATTAAGGCAGAAAGGAAGGAATGTGAACTGCGCAGAAGACACAATAACTAAGACTAGGTCGAAGTGAGCAAAAGAGCAGAAAAGACAGAGATAAGTAAGAGAAAGCAAGTCGTTGGACGAGGAGATCGAGGATGCCAGATCAACAAGGAAGAAGGATCGTGGACAACTCAACAAGCGGAAAAAGCCACCATTGGATGCTTTGGAGCATTGCACGGGAAGGAAGGAAAGATAGGCTGGCGAAGTCCTGAAAATGTGGGTCAAGTTGACCTAGGGTTTTAGACACCTAGGGTTTTGGTATCTAGGGTTTTGACACCTAGGTTTCGGCCTAAGGCTGTCGGTGAGCTATTGTAATGTAAGTCTAAAGGACAAGATGGGTTGTTGGTATTGTCATTCTAGTTTTGTTGTTGGAAGGAGTGATTATTGTTGTGTGAAAGATAAGTGATGAGTGTGAGAGCCTTCTGGTAATGTAAGATCTTCAGCTGGGTGCGAAGATCAACCCTGTAGCTGGATGCGCATGTAGGGGAGAGACAGAGAGGAGAAGAAAGAAGATCTGCTAGTTGAGAGCGCAGACAAGAACTGTATGCTTCATCCTAATATATTATAAAGCACAGTTCTGTGGACGTAGCCCTAGGGAGAGAGTGAACCATGTATATCTTGTGTTGCATGTGATTGATGTTGTGTTCTTTATCATTTGATATACTGTTATTGTATTGTTGTGTTAGATCTGATAGATAGTTTTGTGGAGTAGATCTAAGATGGTCAGTGATATATAAATGTTGTATTGTTCGTGTATTGGATCCACTTGATATCCCCTTTGGTTGTAAACATCTCTGTCCTGCAACCCCCTCATAACTACTTTGGAGCATCTGCCTCGCAGGTGTTGCCGAAAGGGCCGATAATTAGGGCTTGTTGGTGCACTCTTGGAGTTGAAGCTTGGGTCTTCCCCTATGCCAACAATTACTGACCCCTATACCAAAACATAAAGAAACATTTGGACACTACCATTCCTATAAACTCATTTTTCTTATCAAAAAAGAGAGGAGAAGGTAAATTAAGATGTACTATGTTTATGACATTTTTCCTAGCTTCTCCTACCCACAAGCTCGATTAGATTCTTGGCCCAAATCAATACTTGCAATGAACAACAAGAAACAAACAAATTCCTTCTACTCTAATGGATTAGGCAAAGCAAATTCATCTATGAAAATCATATTAAACATAGACAATCACATGAAACCACATAGCTGAAGGAAATAGGCCAAGTATATTAGATGATAACTTCAAGAAGAAACTTAAAATCTTCAGATGATGTTGCAACAACCTCTTCAAGTCCTCTTCGTCCAACCCTTGCTCGAAAGATCCACAATCAAAATAACAATGATTCATTGATTTTTCCTCCTTTGTTTACCATGGGAATGCCTCCATTTATAAGATTTGAGATGCTCAACTACCTTGGGTATATTTGGAATTAGTTTAGGATATGACTCCAATAGTTGTGATATCTTCCTTAGATGCATCCCTCGAGTTATATCCAAGCCAAACCAACTCGATCCATCCACAACTATCTTTAGAAGAAAATGGATTTCTTCCAATATTTCCTCAACCGCCTTAACGCTCCCTTAGAATGGGCAACAAAGCTCTACAATGCTCCCCCTGAGATGGACAAAGAATGCTAGCGCTCCCTGTGTATGAGCAAGGGAGTGCTGATCTTCCCATAAGTTGCCAGGATGAGCAATTCCCATAGAAAAAAAATTGTTCCGATTGTTAGATGAAGGGGCTTCTTCTTCTAACATGTTTTAGGGGTTGTATCAAGTGTTTTCATGGTGTCGTTCGTGATGTGACACTTACGACACTTGCGACAAAAGTGCGACACTTACGACAATGAGAACGTAACACTGTCGAAGTGAGGAATTTTAATGTGTAACAATAATCATATTTCTTGATAGACGTAAATTGCACTATCATATGGTTGGGAATCATCACATTTTCTACCTTCCTTCAAATATTTATGTGAATATAAAAGAAATAAATGTGTATGTGCCTATGATAGAGTGTTTGATGTGCGTAAATAACTATTCCAACAAGAAAACTCACTTGTGTCCAGATAAAGGGTTCACCTGGTCATCTAAAACATTTTTCTTATTTAATCATATCAAATATTGTTTTTGCTCTAAAGTTTTCCATATCATGTTAAGGAACACAAATCAAACCTCTATAATTAGTAGCAATGTTTAAAAAGTAAACAAAATCTTCGTGGATAAATGGAATGTGGAACTGGAGGACAATGCATTCATTCCCACTAATTAAAGCATGTACTTTCGAATCGTGCTTTGGAGGTGTACATTCATATTCAACTTATCACAACATTTATCCTAAAAGCATAATCAAAACATCATATAAGTTGGTCCTTCGATGATATCCAACAAATAATTTAATTTACTCTTATCACTCATCGTTTTATGTATCCCCGCATAGAGCCAATAAACTCACTTGTATGGGAGGAGAAATAAGGAATGAAATTTAAAAACCATAAACTAATGCTAATATTTTTGTCAATACCTTATAGAAATACATGAAAACTTAAGACTTTTATTTGATAGAGTGAAAGTATTCAAAATTTATAAAATAAATTTATTGGATGATCCATAAAAGGTTCACTCTATACATCTCTTACCTTCGAATAGTAAATACAATGAACCCCAAAAAAAGAATGATGACTATGAGTAAATTCTTAATTTGATTCTTAGCTTGAGTACTTTGACACCAAATTTGATCTAGCAAATGCTGCAGGTTCACCGACAACAGAAAGCAGATCTACTACAACTCGTAATGCTACTTCCCAACTTGAGTCACCCGGGACCAAATATGCACATAGTGGCCCTGCAATCAAAAGAGCTATTGATAGATTTAGAAGCACTCCATGTTTAATCTTTCCAAGTGGATGAATCTTTTAGTGACTTCTAAAAGTACACCTAGCTCATTTTCTTTTGAAAGAAGACATGGGCTTTCAATTTTAGAAATAGAGAGACCTAATTTTTGAATAGCAGGTAATAAACATGCCTTTTTTGCATTGGATAAAGATCTCAGTTGTTCCACACTTGAATGGGACAAGGAATAAGAAGAGAGAATATGATATATCCATAACCAAACAACAACAACAAAACAAAACTATCAATCCCTAAGTGAAATCTACATCCTCACCCATTTTCGCCAAGGCACTCTTAATGATGTTGATTTACTCATCTAGATTCTAGATTTTCGAACTTGGATAAAAAATTTCAAATATATAAAAGTTTTTGACATTTTCCCATGCTTTGTATAGCTATTATACAACTTGAGTGAGCCTAATGGTTAAGAACATGTGTTTCCTTCTAAGAGGTCACAAGTTCAAATCCATAGGGGGGTAGGGTAAGCATAAGTTTGTATATTTTAACAGTCAAATCATTGCGAATGAGTGATGTGAGGTTAGGAGTTTGTATATATGTACCCAGTGGATGTTAATGGAAAATTTTATTAGTAGTTAATTTATCACAAATCTCTTATGTTTAATGTGAAATGAAATGGGTATTTATATAACTCTAAACAATGGTACGATCCTACACTAATATAGTGTTGTTTTTGTTCTTGAAACTCCAATGATTCCTAAGAGTAAACATAACGAACAAAGTGTTTCTTAGCATGGGAGAAGTTTGGTCAGTTAGGCTATGACCTATATGGAGGTTTATCATGTCACATCAGGCCTGTATTTCTATTAATTGATGGCCACATCCGGCGTGGGATTAATTTCTATTGGTTGATTAATGGGGAGCTATGGCTTCTAGTCTATATTATAGAAAGCCCAAGAACCAACTTTTAATATTGTGATGCAAGAGATTTGAACTCTGTGATGATTTCTATTTGTTGATTAATGGGAGTTGTGATCTCTAATTATATATTACCGCATTGTAAATGTCCAAATGCGCACTTTTAATATGGTAAGAGAGATTTGACCTTTGCACTGGTTGATTATTGGGGGTTATGAACTCTACTCTGCATCACCAGAGCATGAATATCCAAATACCCATTATACCGTTGTACCTTATGCATTTGGATTTACCAATTAATCATATTGGATAATCTCAAACATTCATTAGTATGATAAGGAAAGTATTTGAATTGTGCACATCATGCAATTTGTTTACCAGTTGATCATACATTGGATATTCTCCAACATCAACCGTGTATCGTACTGTACTTCAATTGGAAAAAGGTTTACAAATTAGTTATATATAGAGTAATATCCGACATCCACCATATATCTCACTTTTAGAGGATTCGTTGAAGTACATGCTTTTAAAGTCTCACTTCCACACAGGACTTAAAAGTTAAAAGGGGGTTTTCCAGAATCTACGAGGGGAGAAGTTTGGTAATTGGGTTGTGGCCTGCAAGGAGAGGTTTATCGCAACAGGCCCGGGGTTCGATTGATTGATGATACATACGACTTGGGTTTGATTTCTCTATTGGGAGATATGGCCTTTACTCTGTATTATAACACCCTAGATACCCATTGCATCTCAATCTAACATATGAAAAAGAGTTTTTCAGAATTCACGAAACCAGTTAGCCATATAGAAGAAAAATAGTGAAATAAGTCCCCAACAAAACAAAACATGCTTTCACTAAAAGGTCTCAATTATATATATATATATATATATATATATATATATATATATGAACTTTCGTGAATTCTGTAAACTAATTATCCATAAGCATGAAATGATAAAATGGAATGAGAAAAATGTGGAAGAAAAAATCCATGCTTTGTAAAAAAAAAGGATTACATAGAACATATTTAAAAAGGCATTCGTAAATTATAAAAGTTCATCTTGTGAAGTGATTGGAACAAAATCTAGACTTCAAGTATTCAATTTGAATTGTATTTTAGGCATAATATCCCCCGGGTTAATGACATATCGTTGCTTCTAGAAAAATTGTTATACACTTTACTCAGGACCAGATTTGCAATAACAAACTCTTCTAGTCAGGTACTTGGACTACATTTTAGTGCAACCAAAATTAATTTAAAATGTGGCTTTAAGACATGCAACAATCAATGAATGCTGTACAACTGGTATGTAAGCACAATTATTATTTCTAGAAATATATATGTTGTATTTTTTGAAAATGCATCATATATTATATTAAAAACCAATATACATGTACATCAAGTTTGTTACATATAGAAGCCAAGGAGCAGTCTCACAAGATCCCACTGCCTAAATAAGCAAGGAAATCTAACTTATCTGCTTTGGATCCAACTTGAATACTATCTACATCTTTCTAAGAAAAGGCAATCCTGGTTGAAATTTGGATAGCCAAATCAAATTTAAATCCAAATTCTCCTTTTAAGTTGAATGGAGTGTTAGTTCCATGAAAATTTGCTTGATGGCATTTTTTCCAAAAGAAAGAAATTCCCATTGGTTGGATCATGTTCCATAATCCCAAGTGACTGTTGGATCAACCCCTTGTCTCGAAACACTTCCCCTTTCCAATGTAATATGAAGATAAAATTGTTCTCAGTAGAAACCCAAGCACACAATGTTTTGGAAACTTCGCAATTCCACAATACATGTTTCCCTGTTTCTAGTTTTCAATAAATCACACAACTGTTTGTAAGCCAAGTATGATGTAATTGAGCCTTTACTGCTAAATTGTTGTGAAGAACAAGCCAATCAAGTACTGAGTATTAATAGAAGTATGGGACTTCCAAATTACTGCTAAACTGTTATGAAGAACCAAACACCCAGATACTAAGTAGCAATAGAATAATGGGACTTCCAAATGTCTTCACACCTTGGAAGTCATCTTGTTTTGTGATCTTGAGCATTCAGCTTCTTGTTAAGACGATCTGCCATTGAATACATTGGTTGAATCTTATCATAGAGCTATTTGATTCATAGTCCATAAATGGCTTTCCATAAAACCATTTCTAATCCTTCCAAATGTGTCCATAGACATCCAAGTTTATCTTGAACAAACAATCATCTAGAATTGTCTAACATATTGTTGTAAAACCAGGTCAATCAATGGTTTGAAGTCTATGAGACCGATTAATTGCTTGCAATGATATCTATTTACTTGTGCTATTGTCCCACAATCATTCCATGCATGAAATACTTTCTTTCCCCATGTTTTTCTTACAACAGAAGGAATAAACACAAGTTTACCTCTTTCCATGGGAATTTCTGAAAGAAAAAGAGTCTTTATTCTAACATTTAAAATTTTATTATGATATTTACAACATGAGATATTTCCAAACAATAGTGTTCACGAAATACTTCCATCCATGTTCAATTATAGATAATATAATTTTATTAATCTACAACAAATAATTGCAAAAATAGGTCAATGGGACTGCTCAGTATAATCTTTGTAATACAAAGTAAGAGTGAAAAAGCAACTAATATATCTAAGCTACCATCAATAGGAAAAGAAATCCCAGATTAAAGGGGAGCTATGGCTTCTAGTCTATATTATAGAAATACCATATACCTACTTTTAATATTGTGATGCAAGTGATTTGAACTTTGCGATGATTTCTATTTGTTGATTAATGGGAGCTATGATATATAATTATATATTACCACATTGTAAATGTCCAAATGCGCACTTTTAATATGGTAAGAGAGATTTTAGCTTTGCATTCGCTGATTATTGGGGGTTATGAACTCTACTCTGCTTCACCACAACATGAATATCCAAATACCCATTATACCGTTGTACCTTATGCATTTGGATTTACCATTGAATCATTTTGGATAATCACAAACATCCATCAGTATGATCAGGCAAGGATTTGAATTGTGCATGTCTTGCATTTTTTTTACCAATTGATCATATATTGGATAATCTCCAACATCCACCATCCACCATGTATCTTGTTGTGGTTAAATTGGTAAAAGGTTTACCAATTGGTTATATATTGAATAATATCCAACATTCACCATATATCTCTCTTTTAGAGGATTCATTGAAGTACATGATTTTAAAGTCTCACTGCCACAAAGGGATTAAAAGGGGGCTTTCCACAATCTACGAGGGGAGAAGTTTGGTAGTTGGGTTGTGGCTTAGAAGGAGAGGTTTATCACAATAGGACTAGGTTTCGATTGATTGATGATACTTATGGTTTGGGTTTGATTTATCTATTGGGAGATATGACCTCTACTCTGTATTATAACACCCTAGATACCCGTTGCAGATTACTCTATTCAGAGATGTGACTTTTACTCTGTATTATAATACCCTAGATACCCATTGCATCTCAATCAAACAGATGAAAAATATTTTTCCATAATTCCCCAAACCAATTAGCCATATAGAAGAAAAATAGTGAAAGAAGTCCCCAACAAAAAAAAATTCAAAGAAACTTTCAAATATTTAAAGAAAGATCCATAAAACCATTTCGTAAAGAACTACAAATGCAACCTTAACAATTTGGATAAAAAATTAAAATATCTATCAAATGTTTAAGTTCATTTGAAAGATTGTCTGTCAAACAAGATTCACAAAAGAAGAGTTAAAAACACACTAATACCACAATTTGAATGTCAGTTTTGGTGCAAACCGGATTCTGAAACGTTACAAAAAAAAGCAGTCAATAGGCACTTGAATGAAGATTTTCATATGAAATTGTAAACAAGGATTTAAAGGATCGACGAAATTTAACCGTCTTTAGCTCCAAATCTACGTTTATCTTCAAACAAATGAAAACTTTGCCCGGTCTGATATATGCTTTTGGTCGAATTGCCCATGGAGGAGTTTTAACAACTCCAAGCAAAGATCTTACAGATGGTCTGGTTGCCTCAGTAGTTCGCAATCAACTATCTTTCCTCAAGGAGAACTGAAATGTTCTCATTCTCAAAGTTTCACTCATTTCACTCCAATATGGTTCAAAGAAAAATATGGGTTGAAGAAAAAGTTGCAAAAGACTACTCACTAGTACCGACGTTGCTTATATAGCAAGAAAACTAAGTTAGCACACTTAATTAAGGCAAGGAGTGGTTCAGGAATGGTCTCCATGATGGAGATCTTAAAAATTACAGGGAGCAATTTTTACAGTGCAGGAGCCAACTCCAAGGTTGCTTCCAAAAATAAATCGTATCAATAGCAAGTTCCCAAGGCAGTCCAATCCAAATAGAAGTCATTTTATTAGTGATTTACCTGGGCAGTCCCCGGAATGAAACCTCGAATAAAAATGTGTGTCCTCCCAAAAAGGCGCGCCCTCTCAAAACCTAGAATAAAAATGCTTTGAGAATAAGAAAATCCCCTTAAAATTAGGGCTGACTTCAAAATACCTAATTTCTACCCTTATTCCAAACCCAAAACCTTGCCCGATAAAATTAGCATGCTTTTCTGGAAAATTCTTATTCCCGAGTAATTCACAACTAAAAAGGGACCTCTAGTTCACGAAATTTCGATTTGAAAATTTGCATAGAATGAATATCGTAGCAACCTGATCGATTGAGCTGTTGTTCGAATCACGCGAGGAGGGATTTAAAATGGTTCCTCTGGGCATTGACTGACGGTAATAAAGGAGTAGGAAATGTGCATATTATTGAACAATCGTGGTCCGAGATATTTTTAATGGAAAAAACCCCATTGAAAGAATCAACGGGTCTCAAAAAAAAAAAAAACCCACTTACTTGACTCGCGACTGCATCTAAACAGGTCAGCTCATCGAAGATATCAGAAATTGCCCATAGAGAAGCTACCCTGCTTCTATTTCCATTCTACTTCGTCAAAATCCAATGCTTCTTCTACTTGGAATCTGTAGAAATTCTGGTATCACACAAAAAAAAAAGCGGAAGAAATTCCCTGACAATTTTCTCGGAGAAATACTGGAGTAAACGAAGTGAACTCGACAGTTTCTCAGCCCAGAATGTTAATTTGCAGATGCAGCTGCCATGACGCATGCCATTTCGTTTGTATTAAATTTTCTGAAATTGAAAGGTTTCAGTAACCCACAACAAGTCAAGATAAGGAACCAATAAATATTACGGACAATAACATGACAGGGTGAGGAGATACATGTTCGGCGTAATTAGTGTTAAAGGAGGAAAACTGTTATCATATTAATTTGAAAACTTACATTCACAACTATAATTATACACGAGATATATTATTATAATTTTAGTAAATTTGTATAAAAAGTCATTGCAAAAACAATAAATATGAATATCTATAAAGTTTATAAACATTTTACAATGTAATTAGTGTTTTAATTAAAAAGAATGTTATCATATCAATTGAAAAATTTATAATTCATCATTTCCCTTCAAATAAAATATTTATGATATTCATATATTTTTAATACTTTTAAATTTATGATGGTCAAAGTTTCTTTTGAGTTCAGAGATACTGCAATTAGGTGGTTTTACGAAAACTATATTGTCAAGTTTAGGAGCATTGAGTAGTGATTGGAAGAAATTAATTGTAATTTAGGAGTTAAGCAAGGTTATCCCCTATCTTCTACCCTTTTTGGCATAGACATTGACAAGTTAGAGGGTTGTTTGGAAGAAACATGTTATGTCAACCTGACTCTCATTGGTATAGTCATCATCCTTCTTCTTTATGTTGATGATATTGCTCTTATGGAAATGAGTCCCTATGATCTCTACAAGGAACTAAAAATCCTCAAGGATTTCTACTCTATTAAGGGTATGAATGTTAACATTGACAAAACAAAGGTTATGATAATGAAATCCAAAAATATCACTTACATAATTTTGTGTATGACAACAACAACTTGGAGGAAGTGTTTTATAACTTATAATACCAAAAGTAAAGGCAATACACCCTATCTTATCCTCCTCATAAAAGCAAGTATTCCCCCCATTGAGAGCACACATATGAATAGGTAGGTGATGTACAAGGATAAACAACATGGATTACACGAGGATTCCTAAGATTTTTTCAAACTCAAATCAAAATCACCTAAGACTCAAGCAGGGGTGGCATAAAGATGCCAAATCTCGTACACAAGAAAATAGACATTTCTAAAATAAGAACAAACTCTCATGAGCTCCATAGTGAAACAAGGTGTTGTACAATTCCCAAAACATCATGGGTTGAAATAATTTGTGATCTTTGTGACACTAAGAGGGTTGAAGATGAAAAACACTTTCTCTTAGAATGTCTTGAGTACACCCACATTAAAAAATAATTTCAAAATATTTGCTACAATACCGACCTTCCTAACCTTTGAACTCATTAAAACTATGATGATTTAGGAATGCTTCTCTTAAATCTTTTCGAGCACATAAACAAAATTCCAAATAAAACCAAGTAATTCCTTACCTTTATTAAAACCTAATATAACAAATTTGATCTTAGTAGACATTGACATAATCATAATTTATACAAGATATATTTAATATCATTTTCAATTTATATTTATACAAACTTATTGAATATTATTTTTTATAGTAATTTTTAATACTTGAGAACAATGTTAGAATTTATCATTCATCATTTCCTTCCATTAAAATATTAATTATAATCAAATATTTTCAATACTTTTCAATTTATATTCATGCAAATTTATTTAATATTATTTTTTTACAATAAAAATTATTATATATATTTTTAATAAAATTAAAAATATATATTAACAATCAATTAAATATATATAATAATATTATATATACATATTGTATTGTATATATAATGTTAGTATAATAGTGATTTTTTAAAAAGAATATGGGATAATTTATATTGTAAAAGCTACAACCTAAGCTAAACAACAGAGTTACAATTGTTGGCATTAGATTTATGAAATGGCCAATTCCTTATTTGTCAAATGCAAAAAAAGCAAAGATTCACAAAAAAAAAAAAAATGCATCCTAGAGATTTTTTTACATGTATATATTTTGTAAAAGAGATTCTTAGAATCATGATTGCTTTACACAATGTAAGATATAATCATAAGATGTGATGGTTAGTTGCCTCCTCCAACCCTTGATTGGTTGGAAGGGATCCTTGGTTCCCAATGTCCATATCTTCGAGCATATGGTGCACTTTATTATCCTCCTTGAAGTTAGGATGTACGATGTTGGTAGACATGATATTGGAGTCCATCGACTAAGAAATTTTGCTTAAGCTTAAAACTAGATTCATGAGAGAATGACATTTTGTTTCCAGACAATGAAAAATTTAGGGGCAAAATTTTGTCATTGGGATAAATTTGAGGATTTAAAACTTAAGGATAGTAAAAAATTTTGCACTATGAGATATTCTAAGCTTTATCCCCCAAAATATATTAAAATGTGAAAGTAAATAGGGTTTAGCCAATGCATTTATATAGGAAGAAAACTCCATCGCAACACTTCACACTCGATTTTTTACCCCCACAACCATTGTTCACCTAAAATTTTCAGAGTATTTGGAGAGTTTGTCACATTCTCCTTGTAATTTTTGGAATCTCTAGAGAGTTTGTAGTATTCACCCCATCAAGTTTAAAGATTTCATTGTAGTTCATTTAATTTTCCTTGATTCATGAGATTATGGATGGAGTATATTTTCCCCTTACATGTCAAATTTATAAATTACCACCCTCAATTTCTTGGGTTAATTTTTTCCTATTATCTTCAGAGGTTTCGTCACCGTGAGCTAGAGATATAAAAACTAAATATGGAATACATTATAAGAAATCATGGTATTTTATAGGCTTAAAAAATATTTGTTGATGCTCTAGCAACACTTATGTCCAATAGAACTGAATGTGTGGAAAGAAAATTGAAGTATTTGGAAAATTTTGGCCTATTGGAAGATGAGATTAAGGAGGTTATTAGGAAGAGCCCCCTAATGTTTTCCATTTCAATGCATAAATTGCAAAAGTTCATGGATTTCCTAGTACATTCTGCTAGGCTTCTGGCAAAAATTATTATGACACGAAGAAGATAAAAAAAAAATTTAAGTAAGAATTTATGTATTACCTTTCATGGAGAAAAAATACAGTATTATCTATGATATCAGAGATATGAATTTGTTGAATTTCCCTGAAGGGAAACCAATTAAGCCCGCCTCTTGTCCTTCTGTTCCGCTGAAAATTATACATCATTGTATGAATCGCCTCGTGGGGAAATCGATTCAACCGACCCATGCATGCAGACTATCAACAAAAAAATGCGAACATACTACTGCTTGTTGGACACAAAAATTGAGTATGATGGACTCCAACATGCAATAAACGTTTATCATTTTGAAAAAAAGACATGAAATCAGACACCTATGCACCTACCAATTGTCATGGTTCTTGACTCTCGTTGTTTTCCTCATCTCCCACGGATCAATTGCCCACGTCTCGTTTGATAGCCACATCACCTTCGATAGC
This sequence comes from Picea engelmannii, assembly GCA_009831015.1. NCBI lineage: Eukaryota > Viridiplantae > Streptophyta > Pinopsida > Pinales > Pinaceae > Picea > Picea engelmannii. The sequence continues at coordinate 254,062 of ML795858.1, forward strand.
CACCGTTTAGATGGAGCAAGTAACGCTCTCGAAGAGGCTGGTGCAGTGGTGCCCAAGTTTGGTGAGTGCAGGGGCCGGAGCATGAACGCAAGAAGAGATTCAATTGTCTACGTGCATTGGTTGAGGTGCTCCAAACGAAAGCAGAGGTCATCGATGTCTTTGTGAACTAAAAAAACCCAAATCCTTGAGAATCGAGACCGATTCTTGGAACCTTGAAGATGAAGCACACGAATCACAGTCCAAGCAGAGATGAGGTTGGAATGGCGTCTCTTCCACTTGTTCAGGGATCTATTCCAATTGAGCATTGAGAACCTCCAAAGAATGCACAGAGAAGGAGGGTGGTGGCGAGGCGGGGGGAAAGGGTGGGGACGAGGGAGCGAGGGGGACAAAAGGTGACAAAGCGGAGGGTAGGGGGAACTCTAGTTGTGCTAGGGTTGTTTGAGACGACAATGCGACGTCCCAGAGAGGCCCAGGAGGAAGGTTGAGCAAGTTTCCTTGAAGATCAAACCACTCCACCCTATAGGCCCACGATGATGACAGAGGTGGACGACCAGGTTGAGTTGGGGAGGAGTGAGTGGAAGATGTGGGTGAGGAGCTAGGGGGTGGGGTGAGGATGGGAGGGCGTTGGCTAGCCATAACCACTTTTCTTTGGTACTAGAGAGGGCCTCACTTTGGATTTCCTTTGAGTCGAGGCATAACCAGGTGTGTGTGGAGCTATGGTGGAGGTGAGAGTAGGGAAACCAATAAGGGAACCAGAGACATTGATCCAATGCAGAAGCTACAGATAGTAAAGAGCGAGGCTTTCACACAATGGAGTGGAGCATTTCCATAAGAAGGAGACTGGGGAGTGAATGCACACATGCTATGAAGGCTTGATTGGCATACTTCCTCCATCTCCAAGTCAAGAAGCCAACGAGGGGCGTACTAGAGCAATTAGTGAGGATCGTGAAGCAATGAAGAATTGTAGAATTCATCAAAGAGTAATAAAGGCTAAGTGGAGGAGGCATGTGCCAATCACATTGTCTGAGGAGAGATGGAAGATGTCGCCTTCTCCATGGGACTCGTGGATCGAACTAACACCTCATTCGAGGGGACACGAAGAAGAGAACTTTGAAACAATGCAAATACACATTTTCTATGCAACAAACAAGGTATTACTATATTTCAATTGCAACTAAAAAACACATTGATGGTTTATTTTCCAGTTTTAGATTTAGATTAATTTTGAGCTTGTTGTTATAAAACCCTCTTGTTTTATGCATTTTTTTTCTAGGTTTTCTATGTAGCAAACAAGGTATTCATGTTCATGGTATTCCTATTTTCATAGTGAAAGTAATTAATAAATCCATTGACATGTGTTTTTGTTTCAATTTGAGATATGGAGCATGGGGTTTTGCCTGCTATTCTAAACCCTCTTGTTTTATGCATTTTTTAAGTTTTCTATGTAAGGGACAAGGTCTTTGTTTATTCTAAGATGAACTGACAAATACATTAATGGTTTTTCTTTTAGGTTTAGATTTGGGGTAAAACCCTCTAGTTTTATGCATTTTTTCCAATTTTCTATGTAGTAGACAAGTCTTCCTCTAGTCCAAGTGCATATGGAAAATTCAATTCAAGATTACCTCTAATCATTTTCTTGTATTAGAGAATGATATTTTGAATGAGTTAACTAAATGTAAAACCATTTTCTTTTAATGACCCCAGTGTTGCAAAATGACCTAAGTTGTTGATTTTCCCAAAATAGTATCAAATGATGTAACTACTAATATTAGCAATGTACTTTGTAATTAGAGGATGACCTTTTAAATTATAATAAACCATTGACAACAATGCCAACTTTTTTTTCATTTATTTGTTCTAGCATTTGAGGAAATTACATTGTAGCCATGGGTGACACGAAAAAAATAGTGGAGGTTCATGAAGGGGGTGATTTAAAATTTAAAGATATGGGATTCAATTCTAGGTTGGTTCAATCCATGGTTAAGAAGGATGTAACACCCCCTCTCTAAACCTTGAGTATATGTAATTAATCACAATTGGTGATTGCCATACAATGGCATGTAAATATTGTAAATATATTATTGTTTAATTGACTCTGGGGTGAAGCCTTAAAGTACTAGCCATGATATCACTAGAGGAATGAGAGGAGGCCCTATTGAACTAAAGGACCTCAAGCCGTATTCAAATTAATTTTCTTAGCCCCGATTTCAAGACAAATCAATTAATGAGGGAGGTTGGTAGTTGAACAACCAACCACCCAAATGAATGGAGGTATGAAGGGATGCCATAAGGGACATGAAGTTGTAAACAAGAGGACAACATGAAAGATCACCATGGCTCCCCAGGCTTGACCCATGAGTTTCTTTCTGACAAAAGAAATAGAAGGAAAGGTTGAGAACATTCTGAAGCTATGGGTGCAAGAGAAGCACACAATTTTAGGGAGAAGCGAGGAGAGTCTCGGAATGGGGGGCATGGTAGTAGGACTCACAAGAGAGTCAAGAAACCCGACCTAAGCTAAGAAGGATATGATATTGATACTGGGAAGGTATCTGACAAACCTCGTGGAGGCCTAAGCTAGGTGAACACCCACAATCAATTGGTTGGATGCAACCTGTAACCAAATAAATATCTCATATTTATGTGTACCGGAATGGAAATGTATGGTAAAATTGATTGTAATTGTATTCATGGATGTGTACGTTTGTGTGATGAATAGATCGAATACTCATTTTAATTCTGTGTATTTGAGTAATGATAGAACAACATAAATAACTACTTTCTATGAAAGTTGTCTTGAATGGATAGATATGCATGTACAATCTAAAATAAATCTAGGTATTGTGTGCAAGTACTCATGTTGTGGATTATGTAAGCTATTCAAGCATGTGTACTTGAATGATAATGCATTTGTATGGAATTTCATGTCTATTGGACACCTGGACAGGAGAACCTTGTACTCTATCCCGAATGATAAGAACATTTTGTATTATCCTAGAATAAAGAAAGTAAACGTGTGAATGAGTTACTTGTGCATGCAATAGGTTATCTACTATGGTGTGTTTCCCATGAAATGAACCCCGATAGATAAACTAAGAGATGAATGACAAGGTCTAGGAGTAAATGTCTTAGCCAGTTTGGAAATGAACTGCAGAGTCCCTGAAGGCCTGGTAAGACCTTAGAAAAGACCTAGAAGATCTCCTTGGATGACTAAGTCCAAGATCAGACTGTTAACCTACATAAATCTTGTGTTTTGAGTGAATGGAATCACAGACGTCAATTTGAAGCCGCAAGATGATCTCGACCATTAGACAAAAGGTCTCCTTGCAGAAAAACTATGTTTTGATCTTGAAGGAATCACAACCATTGGATCAACGCAACAAATAGATCCAGACCTTACTTTAGAGTCAAATATGATGCCCGTAGAAGATGTACCCTGAGTCAACTAGAGGCGTCGATCTGTCGGAGGATCAGAGGTAGGGAGATTTAGACCGTTGGTCGGTGGATGACGATCAGAGTAACCCTGGAGACCCAGAGTGAAGGTACTATGATGGGAAAGGCCCCGAGGGGCAATCTAGAATATTGATCGGAGTAGAGGTGATATCAATTCTCATTCGTAGACCTCCTTAGGGTATCATCTAAGTGAGGTTAAGAGGGAAGGTGAAATCTTGCTGATGAGGAATGTCTACGTACTCAATGGTAATATGTGCCATCCTATAATTAGTCGAAGCAATTTGGAGTGGGTCCCTATTGAGATTAGACCTTTGAATGGGCACTTTAATTATCGAACGTATGATTTGTGGGTGGAGAGATCTCCACCGTTGGTCGGAGATTAGGCTATCAGAATGTTTGCATGTGGGGTTGATGAGGGACTTTAAGGGTAGAGCTCCGAGAACAAACCCACGTCGTTAGATCTATTAGAGTGTATGCAGGAAAGGATATGAATTGTCAGATCTAGAGTAGTGATTTCCGTCAGAGTTTGGTACTTGGAGTAACCTAGGATGTCGAGTTGTAGGCACTCCGATTATAAGACTCAGAGGGACATTTTTTACTATAGATTAGGTAGAGTCTAAGAAGAGACCTCAGCTGCTAGATCTATGATCCTTCCCAAAGGGAAATAAAGGAGTAATATGACATCATAATGATAGGCAATACCTGCATGGTGACTTACGTGTCCCTTAGGATGGCATCTAATGATAGTCGATTGGTCGATGGGCTAAGCATGTACTATGTTGGGCAAGAAGGGCCTTAAAACTTCACTTTAAGTAAAGGCTGAAGAGGATGACGTGGATAGTGCCACATGTCAAGCATAGAAGGTGTCGCGTGGCATAGTGATTTGGTACATGTAAGTGCGATTATGTGGGAAATATGGGTGCCACATGTTAGGTGGTGATGGTACCACGTGTCATGTAGAGAGGACGCCACATGTCAGGAGGGTTTTGTACATGTAGGTGAATATCTGAGAAAATTTGGGCTTCTCGTCGATGTTTGAATGGTCGTCAAGGCTATGTGGTGGTCTAGAACGTCGACGATGACGAAGGCATCAACAATGTAATGAGAGTCCTTGATTCAGGAGTAATGTCGTCAGAGAACAGAAGAATGGAAGAGTGGGCATTAAGCACCAAGTCCTTTAGAATTTTCGACTCAATTAGAGTCATTGGATGAGTGGCACGAGGATTGTTAGATCTAGAATAAGCTCGACTAATGGATCGTCATCAAAACTTTTGGTTGGGTCTTTGAAACCCATGGAAATAAAATCCCGACGACGAAATTTAGAGGTTCCATGGGATTGGAACCAGGGTTCAACGAAATATGTGGTAAACACGATGTTCGAGCCACGTTGATTGACACTTGGGATAGGCAACCACGTGGCAGTGAGGTGGCACCAACCAATGAGGTCGGAGAACTTTGTAAAGCCACAACTTTTGATCCAGAGCTCAGTTTTGAGCATGATGACAATTGATGGAAAGATATTGATGAGAAGAAGATGATGGTACCCTTGAGAAGATGTTTCAAGTTTACCATTCCATTTTCTAATGGTAATGTGCATAATGCACAGGTTCATGATTCCTTGTGAACTAAAAGCTTGTTGTTGTAGCATGTTGTTTTATCCAGAAAAGTCAAGATGAACTTGGCTGAGATTGCTCAAGGAAGAGAGTAGATAGATCCCAGGAGGGATATATTTGATAAGCAAGGAAGGAGAAAAGGATTAATACTTTTCTCACTCTAACAATCTGAGTAACGAGACATAGTTGTATGCTTTAAAAGAACAACTGGTGAAAGGAAAATAAGCTAATAAGTATGTTTAAATGAATAGGATTGATTGAGCCATGTTAAGTAGGCAGTGAGGCCTTGGAAATAACTTAGCAGGGTTGAAAGTTCCAGGTTCTGTAGAAGGAGTTGGAAAAAGGGAAGAATGCCTTAACTCCTTTCTTGTTGTCTATTGTGTTTCTCTGAGATAGGTGAAAATTGAAAGGCTGGTATGTGAAAATGTTTAAGAGATGAGAATGTTGTTGGTTGTAGGATAATGAAACAACTGAAAGTTTGATTGTGATTGCACTCACAAAAACGTTGAGGATAATGTGACAAGTGCATACATGTATGCTAGGACACATCTGAGAATGTTTTCTAATTTAAATGATATGGTACATGTATTTTATTTAACACGACAACT
>ML795858.1:282556-295527 GCA_009831015.1 Picea engelmannii
TAGTAGAGGAGGATTCTTCTCTAATCCTTCAAGAGGTTTCTCATGATGTATTTTCACCTGTGATTGAAGAGAAGAATCAAGGGATTGCTCATTTTTATTTGCAAGATAGAAGAGTTTTGCGCTCACCTATCTTTGATGAGTATTCAGATGAAGAAGGGCAGATCCTTACATAACATTTTGTTGACTTGGGGAGAAGCCAACCTATGTATGACAACTATGAATCAGATTCTGATGTTCATATGAAAGATTTTCAAGACCATACTATAGAGCCTTTTCCTTTATACATTAAGGAAAAGCATTGTGTGGAAATCAACCATCTTGGGCCCGCAGAAGACATTGAGCAGTATGTTAAAGAGAAACAACCATCCATTGAGATTTTTTTTCCATCAACTAACAAATGTTATCAGAGAAGGCAAAGGAGAAGTGGATCAGTAGCCTACATCAACCTTTCACCCACCTGTTCTTTCCACATACATTCAACCATATGTGAGCAGCCGTAAAGCAAAGCAGGCTTTCTGTTACCAACCTAGTAGGTTTCATCACCTATTTTATGACCCTATAGGGGAATACATGGAGTTGTTTTTTCTCAATATGTTGAAGCCTCGAAGATTTATCTTACCTTCAACATTAGGAGGAAATCTGAAGAATGTAATTAATTTACTTTCACAGTTTCATTATCCTTTGCTAATCAGTGACAATGTAAGAATTTTTTTTGATAGGAAGTTACTTGGGTGGCTATGGTGGAAGTTTAATTTTACCTAGCACATTGTAAAAAGTCAGTTAGTCTAGGATTGTACATAAACAAGCTCCTTATGGAGCATGTGTGTTTGTTTTCTTTTTGTAAGTAGAGTAGTGCACATGTCGTGCTGTTGCCTTCAACAAATGTATCTTAGCTCGACTCCACAACCCAACAACTAAGGTATTGGAACTGCATGTTCTTGGAAGATCGCAGGGAGAATGCTATCCCCTGAGAAGCCAAATGTTATCACATAAAGTTGTCAAAGGGTCGCAGGACAACCAATTCCTTTGTTGCACAAAAGCGTCCAAACACATCATTCAAAAGACGTATTCAAAAGCAACCCATTTCAGGCTTAAAATAAAAGAAACGGTCGGGTTCAATTTTCAATGGTGGAGATCTTAGGAGCAGTTCATATCAATGACTCACGTGTATTTGGCATGCCAAAGTTGCATGCGGTCTAGCACCAAACATAAGCCCCGGAGTTAAAGATCAGGCACCACACATCTTCTAGAGCGGACGATCATGATTTACTTCGAGACTTCGAGCTTCAAGAGTTTCAACATATCCACTCCCGATTTTTTCTGGAGTGTTTTCTCCCAGAGTTAAAGATCAAGTGCCACACATCCTTATCCATCGGACGATCATGATTTACTTCGGGAGTTTGGGCTTCGGGAGTTTCAATATCTCCACACTCGATTTCATCCAGAGTGTTTTCTCCCGGAGTTGCAGATCAAGCACCGCGTGTCCCTCCAGATCGGATGGTCATTGTTTACTTCAGGACTTCGGGGCTTTCCCTCTCTTTTTCAGTCGGAGTAATTTCTCTCAGAGTTGAAGAGAATACGACACACGTCCTTCTCCATCAGACGATCAAAATTTACTTCGGGAATCCGGGCTTCAGGAGTTTTAGCTCCTCCCCTCTCACTTTCATCCGGAGCGTTTTCTCCCAAATTCGATAGATCGTTGTCATGTGTCCATCCAAATCTAACAGTGGTAGTTTGCTTCAGTACTCCGGGCTTTGAGAGTTTCATATTCCTCACTCCTGTTTTCATCAAGAGTGTTTTCTCTTGGAGTTAACAGATCCCTGCCGTGTGTCCTCCTCAGATCGATGATCGTTGTTCACTTCGGAGCTCCTGCTCTACATGCAGACCACCCTTCAAGCTCTAAAGTGCCAAAGTACGTGGAAGTCATCAGTTTTGATATGTAGCACTCTCGTTAGTCATGACACCTAGAATCCATCTGGTGATGACACGTGGCACTCAGTCCAGGCACCTTTGGGCATATCATCCGCTTGTTTCCAAGTGGCATGTGTCACATCTCTTTTCATGACACGTCAACACAGTGACGTCAGATCATCCTCCAGATAGTGTTCTTGTTCAACGCCAAAATTAGTGCCATCTCTCTGCACAATTAGAATGATCCTAAAGTTGCCAGTCGGATAAGCTTTAGCAGTGGCGCTAAATTCATCAGGAGTGCCCAGATCGCATATCGCGACTAGATCAATGGCCACGTTTCATTGTGGGGACGCAACATGCTCGAACGATAAAATTCTTGAGCAGCCCTGCAATTCAAACTATGGTATAGTGAAAGAGATATGTGGTAGAAGGTGGTGGATTACGGGCTCAAAATCGGTCTGGGTCTAAACCGCTTTCGACGGCCCCGCAATCATGTGCACATTTGATACCATATCTAGCAACGACATGTGGCCTCTCCATAATATCCAAGGCATGTCCCGATCCCGAAGAGGTTCCAGCCAATGAGAAAGGATTGACTTTTGCGACCTCGGCGCCCATTCCACAAGTGGCACGTGGTTGCCTGCTAGTCATCCGGTCGCGCTCCATCTTGATGAAGATCCAATTAATGAAAAAGGATCGGTAGCTCAAACCTCATCTTAGTTCATAAATAGAAAGTAGAAAATATATGGCCGAGGAGACAAAGCTATCAGCCCAAGGTACAACAATGGATGTTTTTTCCTGCAGGTCCATACTGAACTTGGTTTGCATCTGACAAGAGGAAAAACACACAGTCTGACAGAGGGGTGCACAGACGCAAAACTTTGAATAGGATTCCATATCACACTCCTGGAAGTTGTGGGTTGATATGAGTATAAGTAGATCAATTCAATATTTTGTTAAGGTCGTCAACTGGTTGACCCGAGCTCCCTACTGTGTAATTTTGATGCCATAACTGTTTTCTGGTTATGTATGAAATTTGAGACGTTCGCATTAATAGAAGTCAAATTCTTTCATCTCTTTGTTTAAACTGTGTTGAAACACTCGGGCATGCATGATCCTGTCGAAGGTTGTGGTTCTATTGTAATGTAGGTTTGATTACAGCAGTGTTGTGACTAGTTTTAATCAACTTCCTTGTTACCTTATTTCCCCTTATGTTGAAAGGCTCGGGAATGGAGGATCCAGTCGAGTTGTCATAGTTGCATGATAATGTATGTTTGATTATTATGTTGCTGTGACATATTTCAGTGTTTGAAACTTAAGTTCAAGAGTGCTCTTGAGCCTGGGTTTTTCTTCACCAAGCTGCTTGAAAGACGGATACCCATAGCAGTCTTGTTCACCTCTCTCACTAAGTCTTCCTTCTACTCACACTTAAACTCAAATCATTGACTGAAGTTAATGAGGACCTCACTTCCCTATGCATTGCTTGTCCAATTTTTGTGATTAAAATCATTCTTGTACTGAGTTTTGTCCATTTGACCTCCACTCATAAAACCAACATCCACCCAAAATTATGAGGGGTATTGGGCTTACCCTCTTGTAGTCTGAGGGTGAGTCTCAGTGCTAACATTCATGGTGTCCTTGTCGTGGAATGAATTGAATACATTTCCCTAGGAGAATGACAACGAAGAGATCCAATTTTAGATGGTGAACTGAAGCTCGACACATTATTCAGACTGCATCATTCACCTTGCGACTCCACTCCATGAAGGAAGAACCTGTTGGCAACTTCACTGATACATGACAACATTATCTTGGCTCGGAGGTATGCTTTATGTGACTTTTCAAATATAACCGGTTTTGCACATCCAGTGCCGACTATAACTGAATGGGATGATTATCTTCTGAGATTCAGAGGAAGCAAGCATGACCATCCATGTGAGAACATATTCAATTTTCATATATGCATGATTATCCTCATCAAATTGAAATTTGGGGTTATTTGATATAATGAACCCTCTCTTATAGTTTTCACATTCTTTCCTCTAGTGATATCATGGCCAGTACTTTCAAGGCTTCACCCCCACAGTCAGTTATTGGTAACTCAAACAATAATACATTTACATTGTTTCCATGCCACAACATGGTAACCCTAATTAATGATTATTTACAGGTTGGGGGAAACAAGGGTGTTACAATCCCCCCCTCCCTTAAAGGAACACCGTCCTCAGTGGTCTTTCTCAGTAACACCTATCATGTCTTTCTCATTCAACCACTTCAGAAGTCTTGACCTTCTTTCTCAGCCAGGTCCTTTTTTAGACCCTTAATCTTCGTCACCTACTTCCAATAATTCTTGGAAAACAAGCACATTAATCATAGTCCCATGCGAAATTTTTTTACTATTGCATAAAAATTCTAGGAAAATTTCATAATCTAGCACAATAATTATCTGTGCAGTTTGTGGATTTGTATCCACATCCTTGTCTTGTTATCAAGGCTCATTGTTTTTCCTTGACATACCCATTATGTGCATGATCTCAATAGTTTACAAGAACTATCAGAGTCTCCTCTTCCTTGCGATCACTCACCCTCCAGGCCCAGGCTCAGGTATCCCCTTCTCTGTTATACAGTTCTTCGGGTGATCCATCTTGCCTTGCCAAGGTTTGCTCACACATGAAGAACTATCCACCGTGTGCATGATCCCAATAGTTTACAGGAACTATCAGAGTCTCCTCTTCCTTGTAGTCACTCACCCTCCAGGCCCAGGCTCAGGTATCCCCTTCTCTTCTATACAGTTCCTCGAGTGATCCATCTTTCCTTGCCATGGTTTTCTCACACAGGAATAATTCCAGAGACTTTATTGAGCCTTATAGTCGAGGCATCCCTCAGACTTGCTCTGTTGAGGCATCCCTCTGGCCTGTGTTACCTCAACACAACATATCTAGGTGATCATGGCTTACCATGAGGTTCTCATGGCTCAACAATAGCCATTTTTCATGCTTTTACAGCTTGAAAGCCTTCATCTATCCTTTTTGGACAAATCTTTTCTTCTCACTCGTATCACAAGCATATAGAAATTCATGAGACATCATCATAAATTTTAATTTCAAAATTTTCTTGTAAATCTATCACCCACAGATTTCTAAATTCCACATTTTGTCTTCATATTTGTTCCACACAGGAACCAGATTCATAATTATGGACTTTCCTTCCCATACCGGTTTGGCTCAGCGGACAATTGGTCTTCCTTATGGGCTTACAACACTGCCATATCCAATACCCCTTTGCTTCCTTCACTTTCAACTTCAATCAACCAAACAAATTGTTAGTTTCCCATGCACATATATTTTCATTGCACCTTTATAATGCCATCGCAAACAATTCTTAAATTGTGAATGCTAACAGTCAAATAACTTTTATCTATTCGATGATACAAGAAAAAGGAAATTTCAATCCTTACACATGCATCAGTTCAGTATATCAACTTTTCAAAATGAAATTTAGATACCAATTGACTTTAATGAATGTGCCAACATTCATGGCCACATTCATACCCAATGCATCCTTGCATCGATTTCAGGTTATCACTTTTCAGATTAGGCACTCTTGCCAAGGTGTGTTTGAATTCAACCAACTTAATACCATATGGAATCTTTGTCCATATTTATTATTTTAGCAGAACCATATTTTCTTATCTGAATCGATCACAGCCCTAATATTGTCATTCATGAAACTCCAGGTTTCACATGAATTCCTTTAAGCATCCATTTAATGTACTCAAAATTTTCTGAAGGTCCTCCTTCCTCAATGGAGGGTTCATTGTCTTCCCTTCATGCAAGCATGAACTTCCTCGAAGAAATTCCATGAAATGTGCTAGCTATGAGCACCTTTATTCCCATAGAACCAGTCCTAACGACCACAGTCTAAGGCAGAGTGTTAAACTCTATCTTCCTTGACTGGCCTGGAGGAACTCAATTTTCTCTACATGCAACAAAGAGTTGTGACCTCGACTTTATTATTTTCAGGCGCTATCCCTTCAGATCCCATGTCCATGCGTTATGATCCTGGCTAAAACCGTTGTCTACAAATCAATGGTGTAGATCTGTTTTCCCACAGATCCAACGGCTGGAAGGGATTGTAGAACCTCAACTAGCTCACGATTGAATTCTCCTTTTGACCTCCGCAATGAATACGAGCTGTCTGATCTATGATCGGACCCCAAAATTAAAACAACGCTATATTGAATTTAAATTACGGGTACAGGTCTCGACATTAACCCATGTGCATATGCAATCTCCTCAATGATCGTGGGTCGACGATCAATTTTAACCACACGATTTCCAGATAATAATAATGCCAACACATAAGTGTTTGACCGAGAATTTAGATTTAGAATAGGGCTTCGATGTACTAAATTCAAATACAAATCCCAATCACAGTATGAGTTTTATGCGACATTAGTGTGTGGGTTCCTTGCAGGTTCGCCCACTGATCGTTCATGGATCGATGGTTCCCAGCGATTGAGGAATCCCGATATGCTCTCTCTTTATCGGAGAGTTCAATCTTCGCATATCCGAAAAGTGCTCGCCCAACTCTTTTAATCATGGTTGTTCATCCTCCACCCCGACGAGATCAATGACGCTGGTTGATTGCGGGACATGCATTAGCATGTCCATTAATTCCACCTTCGTTCTCCACAATGATTCCCGACCGTCGATCTAATTGAACGATTGGTGTTTGATCGCTTAACTCTAGTGGATAGTGAAGTCGATTTGACGACTGTGATCGGTCTTCCCTCCAATGAGCGACTCACTTTCATCTCCTCTGTCAGGTTCTTGAGTATCCTAATTCGATCAGGGTTTTCTTCCTGAATGATACTCTACTTGGGTATCCAAGGCATACATCTTCCTTTTCTTAACCTGGCTTCAACCAATCCTATATATTTATATATATAATCTTGTAGCTCACTGCTTAGTTCTCAACAATTATTAAGGTTGTGACTCTGACCTCCTCACAGAGTTTTCACACATTTATTCCATAGGAAACTCCCTCATCATGTGACTTCCTTATTGAACGTCCATCACTATCTGTGATGGCCTCAACCTTGAGTTAGCTTTATTTGTTTACCAAATATTCCCTAAGGAATATAAACATGCATCTTTGTCATGCACCCAAATTTTGTATCCATACATATTCTGGTTTTGTTAACTTACATCCATGATGTACTTAACCCTATGCATAATCAAAAGTCTATGTGTAGCTGCCATGGGTATATTTCACAGCCTACATATATCTCTATTCTAAAATTATTCAACTCATTATTGTTCAAACTCATTCTTATGTGATCCTCAAGGCATAATCATTTGCCTCTTCCGGAGATTTCCAGCCACAATCTCCATGCTCCGAAACGAGCTCAAAGCTGGCAGATATCCTCTCCCAATTTCTTCGTGTTCTTTCATCCCCTTATACTTGCATATGACCGTGGGCTATGACTAGATGCCAAGACAACATGTGCCAAGATGACCACCACACAAATCCTCTAGATTGGTAAACCTCCAAAGTTCATGATCCGACGCCATGTGTCCTCAGGGATTTTGACGGCCCTAGTTTACTTAGGGACTTCGACGTTCGGGAGTTTCAACCTCTCCACACTCGTTTTCTCCCGGGTAATTTCACCTGAAGTCGATGGATTTCCTCCATGTATCCTCTCTTTCATATCAACGGTACAAACAGACTCTGTTGCTCCACGGATTTCCAAAGGAACTCACAACTAACCGCCTCTTAATACTCTAATGTGTGCCACTCTGAGTGGGACACTTGGCATCGCCATCACTTAACACATGGGTCCCCACATACTCTCAACGTAATACCCACATTTCCTCGATTGAATGGTCGAGAGGGGTCCCGAAGGATCCATAGATCCACGGTCCACATTACTTCGCTACTTCGTTCTTCGAGAGTATTGGCTTTACTAAGCCTCTATTCTCCCAAAGCAGTAAATGTCAGATTGACTACCTCATAGATCTGACGGTTAGGATGCCTCCCGGGCATCCTTAGATATAAGGCCTAGATTAACTTCGGGACTTCACAACTTCGGGGATTTTACCTCCCTTACAATGAACTCCCTCAATTCATCGAACTCACGAAGTTCAAAGGACTCAAGGGGTTAACTCCCGCACTCTTTCCTGTATCCAACGATCACAACAGACTTTGGCTCCTCCCGAACATATCTCATTCATTTGTCTTCCAAACAAAGGAACCTTCCCTTTCGATACTTCAATTTTGCTATTCTTCCTAAGCTTTGTTAGCTTTGAAAGGATTAAGAGCTTTGCGCTCTTTCTCTTGAACTTAACACTTAGAATAATTATTCTGCAGACCCCTTGCGCTCATTCATCAACTCTAGAACTTAAGAGGTTCTCGGTCTCTGCCCGCCTCGTAGAGAGCCTGTGCATACATGCACTACCTCTCCTGAGCTTAACAGACTCCTTCCTATAGGAGACTCATAATGACTGGGAGTGTTTACATGCACACGTGAAACTATTCCCAAGATCGACGAACTCACAGTTCATTTATTTTAACTTGAGCCACCACAGGGCTCAATCATTTACGTTTACAAGCCAGAGAATCTCTTATTTTCTTAAATACACAATTAGGCAGAATTGAAGAGATATAGTATAACCATTAAGAAAACATGTCCATCCCTGCAACATTCATAGAATATCCAACCTTAATTCACAATTACCACTTAAATACACATGATATAAGATTACTTATCTATTATAGGTGGTGGCCAACTAACTGAATGTGGGTGTTCATCCTTCCACCCAACCATAGGCTCAGAGGCATTCATTCTTAACGCTCCGGCCACCCCCGTGCCAAGCCATGATATCACTAGGGAATTTATGCCAATTCTCATCGATCCTTTCTCTTTCGCATCTTTTGCGAGGTTTATCAGATGCTTTCTCAACATCATGCTCGCAACCTTCTGCTCATGTCTCATTCTCTACATACTCTCAGAGATCTCTTTGTCTGTCACGGCCTCAACGAGATTTGTTAGATGCTTCCTCTGCATCAAGCTCATGGCCCTCTACTCGTTCTCTACTGGAATGTTTTTCGCATTCTCCACTCTCCTCTTTTAATTCCCTCACATGTCTTGGACGCAAATCCCTCCTATCATGTTCCTTCTGTCAGAAGGAAACTCGGGTCAAGCTGGTCTGCTAGACCCAATGGTACTTCGGGATTACATTCTGCAGCTAGACCATGCTTCCATTCATGGGGGTGGTTGATAATTCAACTACTGGTCCTTTCTTCATTAATCGATTTCTCTCATTGGGATTTTGTTATCACATAAAGTTGTCAAAGGGTAGCAGGACGACCAAGTTTTTTGTTGCACAAAAGCATCCAAACACAACATTCAAAAGCATCCCATTTCGGGCTTAAAATACAAGCAGTGGTCGGGTTCAATTTTCAACGGTGGAGATCCCAGGAACAATTCAGATCATCGACTCACGTGTATTCGACATGTCAAATTTGTGCAAGGTCTAGCACCAGATAGAAGACACGAAGTTAAAGATCAGGCACCACGTGTCTTCCGGAGCGGACGGTCATGATTTAGTTCGTGACTTCGGGCTTTGGGAGTTTCAACATCTCCACTCCCAATTTATTCTGAAGTGTTTTCTCCCGGAGATAAATATCAAGTGCCACGCATCCTTCTCCATTAGATGATCATGATTTACTTCAGGAGTTCATGCTTTGGGAGTTTCAGCATCTCCACTCCCGATTTCATCCAGAGTGTTTTCTCCTGGAGTTGCAGATCAATCATCGCCTGTCCCTCCAGATCGGATGATCATTCTTTACTTCAGGACTTCGGGGCTTCCCCTCTCTTTTTCCTCAGGAGTAATTTCTCTCGGAGTTGCAGATCAGGCGACACACATCCTTCTCCATCGGATGATCAATATTTACTTCAAGAATCCGGGCTTCGGGAGTTTTATCTCCTCTGCTCTCGCTTTCATCCTGAGCGTTTTCTCCCAAATTCCATAGATTGTTGCCGCGTGTCCATCCAAATATAACAATGGTATTTTTCTTCGGAACTCTGGGCTTCGGGAGTTTCATATTCCTCACTCTCATTTTCATCCAGAGTGTTTTCTCCCGGAGTTAACAGATCCCTGCCGCATGTCCTCCTTAGATCGACAGTCGTCGTTCACTTTGAAGCTCCAGATCTACATGAAGACCACCCCCTGAGCTTTGAAGTGCCAAAGTACATGGCAATCATCTATTCAGATATGTAGCGCTCTCGTCAGTCATGACACCTGGCATGCATCTAGTGATGACATGTGGCACTCAGTCCAGGCACCTTTGGGAATATCATCTGCTTGTTTCCAAGTGATACATGTCACCACTCTTTTCATGACATGTCAGGACACCATGTTGGATCATCCTCCGAGAAGTGTTCTTGTTCAACACCAAAATTAACGCCATCTCCCAGCACGGTTAGAATGATCCTAAGTTGGTAGGTGGATAAGCTTTAGCGGTGGTGCTAAATTCAACAGGAGCTCCCAAATCATAGATCGTGACCAGATCAATGAACACATTTCATTGCGGGACCACAACATGCTCAAATGATAAATTATTGAGTGGTCCCGCAATTGAAACCATAGTATAGTGAAAGATCTACATGGTGGAAGGTGGTGGATTGCAGGCTCAAAAGTGGCATGGGTCCAAACCTCTTTTGATGAACTTGTAATCACGTGTGCATTTGATACTGTATCCAACAGTGACATGTGGCCTCTCCCTAATCACCAAGGCACGTCTCGATCCCGAAGAGGTTCCAACCAATGAGAAAGGATTGACTTTTGCGACCTCAATACCCAATCCATGAGTGGAACGTGGTCGCTCACTAGTCGTCTACTCGTGCTCCATCTCGATGAAGATCCAGTTAATGAAAAAGGACTGGTAGAAGAAACCTCAACTCAATCCATAAATAGAAAGCAGGAAAGCTATGGTCGGGACTATAGAGCTGTCAACCCAAGGTACAACAGTGGAATGTTTTTCCTGCAGGTCCATACTGAACCTAGTTTGAGTTTGACAAGAGGAAAAACACACAGTCTGGCAGAGGGCTGCACAGATGCAAAGCTTTGAATAGGATGCCAGATCACACTCCTGGCAGTTATGGGCTGATCTGAGTATAAGTAGATCAGTTCAATATTTTGTTAAGGTCGTCAACTGGTTGAGCCGAGCTCCCTACTGTGTAATTTTGATGCCAGAACTATTCTCTCGTTATGTATCAAATTTGAGACTTTCGCATTAATATAAGTCAACTTCTTTCATCTCTTTGTTTAAACTGTGATGAAACACCCAGGCATGGAGGATCCAGTCGAAGGTTGTGGTTCTATTGTAATGTAGGTTTGATTATAATAGTGTTGTGACCAGTTTTAGTTAGCTTCCTTGTTACCTTATTTCCCCTTATGATGAAAGGTTCAGACACGGAGGATCCAGTCGAGTTGTTGTAGTTGCATGATAATGTAGGTTTGATTATTATGCTGTTGTGACATATTTCGGTGTTTGAAACTTAATTTGAGTTCAAGAGTGCTCTTGAGCCTGGATTTTTCTTCACCAAGCTGCTTGAAATCCGTATGCTCATAACAGTCTTGTTCACCTCTCTCAATAAGTCTTCCTTCTACTCACACTTAAAATCAAATCACTGACTGAAGTTAATGAGGACCTCACTTCCCTATGCATTGCTTGTCCAGTTTCTGTGATTAAAATCATTCTTGTACTGAGTTTTTTCCATTTGACCTCCACTCATAAAACCAACATCCACCAAAAATTCTGATGGGTACTGGGATTACCCTCTTACAGTATGAGGGTGACTCTCAGTGATAAAATTCATGGCATCATTGCCGAGGAATGAATTGAAGACATTTCCCTTGGAGAACGACAACAAATAGATCCAGTTTTAGATGATGAACTGAAGATGGACACATTATTCATAATGCATCATTCACGTGGCGACTCCACTCCATGAAGGAAGAGCCTATTGGAAACTTCACTGATACGGGAAAACCATAGCAATGGAAGCTATCTTGGCTCAGAGGTATGCTTTCTGTGAATTTTCAAATATAGCCGGTTTTCCACATCTAGTGCCGACTATAACTTAATGGAATGATTATCTTCCGAGATATAGATGAAGCAAGCATAACCATCCCTGTGAGCACTTATTCAATTTTCATATATGCATACTTGAACATGGTTTTGTTCACGAGGATGTCTTGATCAAGATGTTCAAATTTTCCTTAGAAGAACTTGCTCGTGAATGGTATCAATCTGTTCATGCTGCTAGTATCCATTCTTTGAAGGATTTTCACATTTCTTTTAATTCATATTACGAGAATATTTACCCGACTGATCTTATTTTTGATAATTGTTGTAAGGAGTTTGAATTCCACTTCCAGCAGAGCATAGAGTGTTCTTCGTGTGATGAGTCTGGTGAAGATATGATTGAAAGAGAAAGTGAGGATAGAAGTGAGAATTTTGCAAATATGGATGAAAATTTTTCTCTTTCTATTTCCTGAGAAGTGTTGATTAAGGTTGGTTGTCTTTGATGTCAACCCTTGAAGAAAGCCCCGTAGCAAAAAGGTTTGGGTAATGGACCCAATATTGTTTTATGTAAATATGACTTATTATTTTTTTGTCATGGTTGATAAGAAGTAAATATGGATGAACTCCAAAGTGGTCCCCTTATGGTGAAATCCATCACGGGAAGATGCTTCGCGGAGTAAGAGAACCCATGCTTAATTGTGGAATAATGAGATGAAGGAAATTGAATTTGTCAGGGAAAATATCCTAGATGGATAGTTCTTGTCATGTCATTTCTGGTGGTATGTAGAACGTCACATAACTCCTCACGGTTTGAGAGTTATTGCCTTACGAAGTTGGAGGACCCTCATATGTCATCTAGAATCCCCAAAAGGTCAAAGTAATCAAAGTGGTTTAAGAGATTTTAAAAGGTAAATAATAAAGTGAAGTGATGAGTGTATTATAATTCAAAGTGAATACAAAATAAA
>ML795858.1:307139-328387 GCA_009831015.1 Picea engelmannii
TTGGCTCTAAGAAACCAGTTACTGTTAATAGTACTGGGAGTGTTGATGAGGTCAACAAGATTAAAATGAAGAATCCAAAACCCAAATTCCCTTGCAACCTTTGTAAGGGTGACCACTTTCTGAGGGATTGCCCCGGTCTTACCTAGGTCTTAGAAATGTGGTCCTCCACGTCATCGAACGTTGTTGGTCATGTCGTTGATACCCCGTCAACTAGTGATGTTCAGGTTGGTAAGAAGAAGAAAACTGTCAAGTTCCCTTGCATGTTATGTAAAGGTAATCATTACTCTCACCTTTGTCCTGGCATGAACGAGGCTTCTTCTCTTTTGGAAAAAATTCAACTTCCAAAAGGTTATCGTAAGCTTTCCTCCGACCCATCATTGGTTGATGGATTGGTCAATCCGATCCCATCCCTGGTCAGTCTGGTTGATCAAGTGGTCAATCTAGTTTCCTCCTCGATTGAACCACGAACCCAAGTAGCTGATCTAGTTCCGTCATCGATCAGCCCCGCTCTTCATCAAAAGAGTGACACCAAAGTGGTCGATCTGTTTTCATCCTCGGTTGATCCCACTCCTCCTTTGATGAGTGCCAAAGTGACTGATCCAGTCCCTTCCTCGGTCAGTCCCACCCTTCATCCGAAGAGTGCCGAAGTGGTCGGTCCAGTTTCACCATCGGTCGATCCCATTCCTCCATTGAGGAATGTCAAAGTGACTGATCCAGTCCCTTCCTCGGTCAGTCCCACTCTTCCTCTAAAGAGTGCCAAAGTGGTCTATCCAAGTCCACCATTGGTTGATCCGATCCAATCATCGGTCGATCCTACTCTCCTTCTAGAGAGTAAACCCGATACTGCCCATGTTTTTCTCGTTAATACAAACTCTATCATACCGGGGGGCATTCCTCCTTCTTCTACGAAACCCCCTCCAAGTACTGAAGCCATCCTTTTTGATTGGGGTGTGCTAACTAGACCTCCTCTTCCCTCTCACGTTCCTTTCCATATTATAGTACAGGTTCGTGGTCGGGACGTTCCTCAAACACTGATAGATGAAGGTGCGTCTGTTAGTATTTTGTCTTCTGTTGCTTGGTACACTTTGGGTTGTCCGCAGCTTGCACCGATTACACATAATCTGTTAGCTTTTAACAGAAGAACTAGTCAACCTTTAGGGATCCTTCCTCAGTTTCCTGTAACTTTGGGAGGGAAAACTGTCTTTATTGATGTCATGGTAGTCCGACACCCCTTGGATTTCGCTTTACTCCTTGGGTGGGATTATGTCTATGCTATGAAAGCTCTTGTATCCACCCTTTTCCATGTGATATCTTTCCCTCACGATGGAAGAATTGTGTCTATTGATCAACTTTCATTCATTGGCCCCGACTGGGTTACCTCCCTAAGTGGTTCTTATATGCAGACAGTATCGCCCCCTCCGCATGTCAATTATGTGGTGTTGTCTTCCATGACCTCAACTTCCAACGATTTGGATCCGGTAGTTGACATGGTGATCTCTTCGGTAGGGTTATTGGAGCCTGATCTCCTTACCCCTGTCACGACCCTCGACATGTGTCCTTTCTCAAGTGATTATCTTCCATCCAGCGAAGATCTCCTGGAGGCCATGACCACGTTTTATCCATTGACATGGTACCCTTCTAGAGCATTATCCTCTTGGAAGCCATGATCCGGATGAAACTATGAGCATAGTTTCTCTTCTCTATGGCAAGCTTGTTAAAAAATGAAACAGAGGCATTGAGCATAGTTTTACTCTCTGTAGCAAGCTCGTTAAAAAATGAAACAACAATCTGGGGATCGAACTCGGAACCACGAGCATAGTTTCTCTTCTCTGTGGCAAGCTCGTTAAAAAATGAAACAAAGGCCTTGAGCATAGTTCTTTTCCTATGTCAAGCTCATTAAAAAATGAAACAATCACCTCTCTTGAACCTTCATTTCATCCACCTGTATCCTTTTTCTCCATCTAGCACAGAAATTGGTGACAACCTCAAAGTCGGTGAATGAATCGAAGCTTGGAGGGCATGCCTCCAACCTTTGTTGATCATCCTGGAGCTAAGTCACCAACTTTTAAGCTGGGGGCATACCGAGCTTAGTCTTTGTTCTTTCTCGTGCTCGTAAATACATGAGAATGCATCCGGGTAGACTTTTATCTCTTTTTCGGACCCGCATGGATACACGAAAAAGGAACCCCCCTGGAGTCATCTTTAAACTCTTTTCAGACTCTCTAAATATGAAAAGATTGTCGAGTGATCTTGCTTCCTTTCACTCTCATTAAAAGGTTCGAAAGGGCGTCTTTCGAGTGATAGTTTATCTCTTTTTCGGTCTCGTTAGACTACTGTACGAAAAAGGAACTGAGAGAGTTCTCTTTTAAGTGTTTTTCTAGACTCTATAATCATGAAAAACCTTCGAGTTTTCTGTCTTTGGACTTGCTAAAACACACATCGACAGGCCCATATGGGATCGAACCCTTACTTCTTCCAGTTCGTTAAACAAAGGAAGAGGAACTTACCGAAGGTGAGTTATATCGAGCATGTGTTATCCTCCTCGAGCTCATTAAATCAAAAAGAGGTACTCGTCTATTTGGATGGGGGAAAATTTGAAACAAGCAAGCCAAGCAGTCTCTTGAGAACATTATCAAGAAATTCTTAGAGTCGCCCTTGAACACGACACTTTGTCTTTTGCACGCATTATAACCCATTGAACCTCTGCACTGAGCCAATCCTTTGAGTTTGTTTCACTCCTTTGGGTCACCTGACGTAAGTCACAACATCCACTGCATCATCAAGTTTTGGTCCATGTCGTGTTTCTGCTGTTGTGCCTCAGTGTTCAAGGGAAGTATCTGCCTCTAGAGTCAACCATCCCAAATATCTTGCCTCAAAACCTGTGTCAGTCTACGTCCTTTTGATCCACCAATTACATCTCTATGTCTGTTTCATGTTGTTGATGGGGGATACATCAAGGCCCTCCCTTGACGAGTCTATTCATGTTGACTTCAACACACTATCCAGGAATCAGGCTTTGAAACCAGTCAGTACTTTGGGACCTGCATGCCTCAATGGCAGGCCTCCTCACATTCGACAGTAGGTTTACATCATTGACCTCTGATCGGATGATTCCATGGATGTTCGACTCCAGATCATCCATTCACATTCGCTGGAATGTACCAGGGTACCTTGGGAATCATTGACATTAATGGTGATCTCCCTCACACTTGTTAACGGTTCACACCATTGACCGGTAATCAAGTGGTTTCTACCATGTTCGACGTCAGGACATCTATTCACATGGTTAGAATCGTACCACATTGGGATCGATAAGAAGACCCTGGGTTGAGTAATCACTTTGATACATACTTTTCCCAGGTTGCGAAGGAGTTTCTATTGGACAAATGATACATATAATGTCACATAGATCCACTTTGTATTGGTCGTGGCTATGTCTTGTCACCTCGTAGATCCACTGTGTATTCTTCGTGGCTACGATCAGTCCAGGTCATCAGAGTATAGATCCACATTGTATCCTTGGTGGCTATACCTTTTTCATCAATACGATTATGGATCCGCAATGTATTTTATGGCGGCCATATCTTGCAAGTCTTGATCACCCAAGCATAGGTATGCCTGCCTTGGGTTTTGAAACATGTCATGATATTTGTTGGATGTTTGTGTGCAGCTTCTGCCAGGTTCTTCGAGTCTATACCCTTGCTTGGAAGTCTACAAAGAATTTCAGTTATCAGTTCTCATCTTCTAACTTCATTCTTTGGGGGGCAATCTGTTACACGCCAATATTACTCAATTGGATAAGTGTCGCATGTTCCTCTCAACTGTCGTAAGTGTCGCATGTTCCTTACAACTGTCGCAAGTGTTGCATGTTGTTCACAAGTGTCGCAAACATCAAACAAAGAATACTGCCATGATGGCGACACTAAGTAGGCACTTAAAATACCTTAGACACTTGATTTGGAGAAGGGGGAATGATTTACTGAAGTCAAGAATCTTTTGCCATCTGAAAGGAGATCTTAAACAAGGGTTTTGAAGGTGAGCACTCCTCTGCATCAGCCTTAGGAGCACTGGCGCTCCCCTATAAGGTCTTAGGGAGCGTTATAACGCACCACTGCCCCTCTGAAGGAGCGTTACCCATCCTTGGAGCGTTGGCGCTTCCCTCAAGCTTCTTAGGGAGCGCTATAGCGCCCTGATGCCCCTTTTGAGGGAGCGCTGTCTAATCTGAGGCAGTAGTTGGCCCGTTGAGGAGAATAAGGGAAGGATATTTCGAGTTTGGAAGGCAGTTGTACTCGAATTCTTGGTTCCATCAGGAGATCCCTGATCCAAGGAGGGGATTCCTCAACTTGTTCTAAAGATAACTCAAGAGGTTAAGCTTCTCTTAACCTATATAAGCAGGCTCTATGATGGTGAAAAGGGGGAATAATTTCTAGCATGAAACCTATGATCTCATAGGAAACACATAGTCATCCAAAGGAGAGTGATCAGTGAAGCTGCTATCATCCAGGTTGTGGATCTTTCGAGCAAGGGTTAGACGAAGGGGACTTGACGAAGCTCTCGCATTCGCATCTACGATTGTAAGTACTGCTATCGTTATTCTCATTAATATGACACGCTTGGCATGTTTATTTCTAGTTTGTGTCTGATCTTACATGAACTTATCATTGATAGATAGATATGTTTTTAAGCTAATATCAATAGAGTAGGAAGTGGTCGTACTTTGTTTATCTACAGAACTCATCGAGGAGTGAGAGTTCGGAGCTTGACTCAGAGCGTGCAGGGACAAACGTCGATAAAGAGGTACTTCTATTCTCCTTCCTTCTCATGTATTAGTTTGTATAGATTTGAAAGGAAGTCAGTGTCCACGTTAAGCACTTTCTATCTTAGAGTTAGGGTCTAGATCTTTGAGGCAATCTACCTGTCCCCAGGAAGATTTTCCTACAACACTTATGACAAGCCTCATAAGGAGACTCAACACTAAGTTTCCATCTCATTTGAGAGCTTGCAGTCATTCACACGACATCCACATGGAAGTTGAATCAGACATAGTCATAACTAGGTTCCCTTTTTATAGGATAACAACTAGCAAGAAAACACTATTGCCTCAACCTCCCTGGAACATTACCCAACTTAGAAATACAAACTGGGGAATTATATCCATGCCCAAGGTAACATAATCAACCAATTTAGCTTCCAACTATATCTATATGGCTACCATCCAGCACTGAATGCAATCTGACCCATTGGCTTCTAGAAGTGCCCTAATGCTTCCTTTACCACATTCAGATCAACATTTAGTCAACCATTTTATCTTAATTTTTAAGAATTTAATGTCTAATACCATTTGGACTATTCCCTTCAGAGCCAAAATGCAATCTCGAATTATATTACTTTACTAAATATCATGGTTCAGAAATCTAGAGTATCTTTAGGTCAAGATCGGTCTTGACCAATACACCTAGAATTATTCCTTTTGTTCAACAACAGTCATGGATGGAGGCCACTCTCCTACTCCCACAATAAATATGGAAGATTAGTTTCCTATCCACCAAGCAAGGGAGGCTGATGTGATTTCTCACTCAATCACTCTATATTTCTACAACTCTGTTTATCAACTTGATTAGAAAAACCCTGTCCAACAATTCATGTATCCAGAAACAAAATTTCATTTCTCAGTTCACTTTGGAAACCCGAGAGCTATGCATGCTCTCCCTTTTCAAGAAATGGTCACCAGACCCATTCCTCTGATCGTGAGGGGTTATACACCTATACTAGGCTTAGCCCTTCATAAATCAGTAATCATTACTACTACGGATCCTTTCCATCCATTCACATTGTTATTTTAGTTTAAATATTAGTGTTCTTCATCATAATCCCATTCCTATAGGATTGACTATCATTTCCCAAGAAATGCTAGGCTTCCTTTGTCATAGACTAACATGATTCAATATCATTGGGTACAATTCCAATTGTATTTTAAATTTGCATCCTTCTACTCAAGGAACTTATGCAGATGATTTATGTTTGGTAGTAATATTCTCCACAGGATCATCTTAGCCTTAGTAACTGAATCTTATGACTGTACATCAACACATACAATTTCACAATGAAGTCAACTTCGGTAATATTGGAAACATACAGTGCCAATTTCCAAAACATCTATCAACAACAAAGGATTTCATTCCTTTCTTTAGTAGGGGTTTTCTAATTCTCTAAATATGGTTTTTAAGCGACTCTTCCATGAGCTCAAGCAGGCCAAGTGTTGTAACCATGCTATGATACCAATTTGTAACACCCCCACGACAGGTAATCAATTTTTCTCTCTTCTTAGGAGAATCAATACCCTCATTCAGGGTCTCTATTCCATTATGGTCTTCCAAAGCTTTCCAGCCACGATCTCCATGCTCTGAAACGAGATCAGAGTTGCCAGATCTCCTCTCCCAAGTTCTTCAGGTTCTTTCATCCCCCTATACTTGCATATGACCAGAGGATATGACTAGACGCCAACACAACAAGAGCCAAGACGACCACCACACGAATCCTCTAGAGTGGAAAACCTCTGAAGTTCATGATCCGACGCCGCGTGTCCTCAGGGATTTCGATGGCCCTGGTTTACTTCGGGACTTCGACGTTCGGGAGTTTCAACCTCTCCACACTCATTTTCTCTCAGAGTAATCTGAAATCGACGGATTTCCTCCACGTATCCTCTCTCTCAGATTGACGTTACAAATGAAATTCGTCGCGCCGCATATTTCCAAAGGAACTCACGGCTAACCGCCTCTTAATACCCTAGTGTGTTCCACTCTGAGCGGGACACCTGGCATTACCGTCACTCGACACATGGGTCCCCACATACTCTTGATGTAATACCTACATTCCCTCAATTGAATGGTCGAGAGGGGTCCCAAAGGATCCATATATCCACGGTCCACATTACTTCACTACTTCATTCTTTGGGAGTTTTGGATTTACTAAGCCTCTATTCTCCCAAAGCGATCAATGCTAGATTGAATACCTCATAGATTTGACGGTTGGGATGGATCATGGGAATCCTCAGATCTAAGGCCCATATTAACTTCGGGACTTCAGGACTTCACGGATTTTACCTCCCTTATGAAGAACTCGCTCAATTCGCCAAACTTGTGAAGTCCGAAGGACTCAAGGGGTTAACTCCTGCGCTCTTTCCCATATCCAATGGTCACAACAGACCTTGGTTATTCTCGAACATATCTCCTTCGTTCGTCTTCCAAACAAAGTAACCCTCCCTTTTGATACTTCAATCTTGTTATTCTTCCTGAGCTTTGTAAGCTCTGAAAGGCTTAAGAGCTTTGCACTCTTTCTCTTAAACTTAACACTTAGAAGAATTCTTCCACGCACCCCTTACACTCATTCATCAACTCTAGAACTTAAGAGGTTCACAGTCTCTTCCCGCTTCGCAGAGAGCCTATGCATACGTGCACTACCTCTCCTGATATTAACAGACTCCTTCCTTTAGGAGCCTCAGAACGACCAAGAGTGTCGACATGCACACATGAAACTATGCCCAAGATCGACGAACTCACAATTCATTTATTTTAACGTGAGCCACCATAGGGCTCAAGCATTTACGTGTACAAGCCAACGAATCTCTTATTTTCTTAAATGCACAATTAAGCAGAATTGAAGGGATACAGTATAACCATTAAGAAAACATGTCCATCCTTGCAACATTCATAGAATATACAAACTTAATTCACAGTTAACACTTAAATACAGAGGATATAAGATTACTTATCTATTACAGGTGGTGGCCAACTAATTGACTGTGGGTGTTCGTCCTTCCACCCAACCATAGGCTCAAAGGAATTCATTCTTAGTGCTCTGTCCACCCTCATGCCAAGCCATTATATCACCAGGGAATTTATGCCAATTCTCATTGATCCTTTCTCTTTCGCATCTTCTGAGAGGTTTATCAGATGCTTTCTCAGCATCAATCTCATGACCTTCTGCTCAGGTCCCATTCTCTACATACTCTGAGATCTCTTCTCTCTCTTTTTCAGAACCTCAATGAGGTTTATTAGATGCTTCCTCCGCATCAAGCTTGTGGCCCTCTTCTCGTTCTCTGTTGGAATGTTTTTTTCATTCTCCACTCTCCTCTTTTCATTCCCTCACGTGTCTCACTCGCACATCCCTCCTATCATGTTCCTTCTGTCAGAAGGAAACTCAGGTCAGTCTGGTTTGCTAGACCCAGTGGTACTTCGGGCTGACATTCTGCAACTAGACCATGCTTCCATTCATGGGGGTGGTTGATAATTCAACCACTGGTCCTTTCTTCATTAATTGATTTCTCTCCTTGGGATCCAAAGGAGGTTTATTATCCTCATCAAAGGGAAATTTGGGGTTATTTGATATAATGAACCCTCTCTTATAGTTTTCACATTCTTTCCTCTAGTGATATCATGGCCAGTACTTTCAAGGCTTCACCCCGACAATCAATTATTGGTAACTCAAACAATAATACATTTACATTGTTCCCATGCCACATCATGGTAACCCTAATTAATGATTAATTACAAGTTGGGGGAAATAAGGGTGTTACATTAAAGTAGGAAAATATAGTTCTGTTGTAATAATGAATGTGGATAGAGAATCCATGTGGTGAGAGTTTGGTTGAGACCCAACACACCATGGAAAGAGTGCCTAAAATGAAAAAGTAGTAATATGAAAATCAATGCAATGGTGCATTGTATGTGAATGTGGCCATGGGAATTGTCACATTAATTAAATTCATTTAATGTTGAATTGCATTTGCAAAAGTTTGGTATGTTGAAATGATGCATGTGTAAGGAATGATACTTCCCGTTGCTCTATATCATTGAATAAATAAAAATGATTTGGTTGTTAGTATGCACAATTCTGAAAATTGTTTGGAAATCACTGCAAGTGTGCAATGAAAATATAATGTGCATGAGAAATAACAAGTTGTTTCGCTGATTAAAGTTGAAATTGTAGGAAGAAGGGTCTTGGATATGGCAGTGTTGTAAGTCCATAAGGAAGACCAATGCTTGTTGATTATAAAAGAGACAAACTTCCATGAGAAAGAAATCTTAGGATTATGGAATCAAGTTCCTGTATGGAACAAATAAAAAATGGAATTGTGAATTAGACAAATATGTGGGTAACATATTTGAAAAGAAGTTTGATTGAAAAACTAATGAAAGCATCTCACAAATTTTTGTATGCATGTGATATAGGTGAGATGAAAAGGATATGTCTGGGGAGGACATATGATGGTTGTCAAAGCTAGAAGGCATGGAAAATGGTGATTGTAGTGACATGAGAACCCAGTGATAAGCCATGATCCCCATAGAATGATGTGTCATGGCAACATGGGCCAAAGAGACACTTTCGACAGAGAAATCTAGAGGGATGCCTCAGTAGAGAAAGAGTGAGGGATGCCTCAGCTGTAAGACTCAACAAAGTCTCTAAAATTCTTCTTGTACGAGAATACGTCGGCAGGAAAGATGGATCACCTGAGACACTGTATAGTAGAGAAGGGGATGCCTGAAATTGAGCCTGGAGGGTGAGTGACCACAAGGGAGGGGATACTTCGATATCTCATGTGTAAGATTCAGTGGAGTCTATGAAATTTTTTTAACTTGTTGATTGGGATCATGCACATAATTAGTATGAGACAACCATATGGATGCAAAACCATAAACTGAACAGATAAATATTATGTTGATTGTAAACTTCCTCTTTAACTATGGACAACAATAAAATGTTTTTACATAAAAATTGAGGTTAATATGATTACTATTTGAAATTGTTATAGGCAGGTGTTAAATGCCAAGAGTTTGGGAAAATACTAGACCAAGAAGAGGAATAGCATTGATAAAATAGATGAAAGAAGAACACATGCTAGGTGTTGTTGAGAAGTAAAGAACACCGAGGACGATGTTCCTTTGAAGGGGGACGGGATTGTAACACCCCCTCTTTAAACCCTAAGTATATGTAATTAATCATGATTGGTGATTTCCATAGAATGGCATGTAAATATTGTAAATGTAATATTGTTTAATTGTAAATGCCAAAAATTTACTGTGGGGTGAAGCCTTAAAGAATTGTCCATGATATCACTAGAGGAATGAGAGGAGGCCCTATTAAAATAAAGGACCTCAAGCCTTATTCAAATTAATTCCCTTAGCCTTGATTTCAAGAAAAAAAAGTTAACGAGGGAGGTTGGTAGTTGAACAACCAACCACCCCAATGAATGGAGGTATGGAGGGATACCATAAAGGATATGAAGTTGTCAACTAGAGGACAACAAGAAATATCACCATAGGTCCCTAGGATTGACCCACGAGTTTCCTTTTGACAGAAGAAATAGAAGGACAGGTCAAGAACCTTCCCAAGCTATGCGTGCAAGAGAAGCACACGATTTCAGGGAGAATGGAGGAGAGTCTCGGAAGGGGGGGAATGGTAGCAGGACTCATAGGAGAGTACATAAACCTGACCTGAGCTGAGAAGGCTGTGATATTGATACTGGGAAGGTATATAACAAACCTCACGAACGCCTGAGCTAGGTGAGTGTGGGGAAATCTCTACCAAGAGTATAGTGAAGGAGAGTGACCTTCAAATCTTACTAAGAACCTGAGAGAGATTCCCTAGTGGTATCATGGCCTTGCACGTGGGTAGCCAGAGTGCTGAGAGTGAATTCATCTGAGCCTACGGTTTGGTGGAAAGGCGAACACCCACAGTCAGTTGATTGGTTGCAACCTATAACTAGATAAGTATCTCATATTCCTGTGTACTAGAATGGAAATGTATGGTAAAATTGATTGTAGTTGTATTCATGGATGTTTACGCCTGTGTGATGAATAGACTGAATGCTCATTTTAAGTCTGTGTATTTGAGTAATGATAGAACAACATAAATAACTGCTTTCTACGAAAGTTGTCTTGAATGGATATATATGCATGTACAATCTAAAAGAAATCTAGGTATTGTGTGCAAGTACTCGTGTTGTGGATTATGTAATCTATTCAAGTTTGTGTACTTGAATGATAATGCATATGTATGGAATTTCATGTGTATTTCACACCTGAACAGGAGAACCCCGTACTCTAGTCCGAATGATAAGAACATTCTATATTGTCCTAGAATAAAGAAAGTAAACATGTGAATGAGTTACTTATGAGTGCAATAGGTTATCTACTGCAGCGTGTTTCCTGTGAAAGGAATCTAGGTAGATAAACTAAGAGATGAATGATAAGGTCCAGGAGTAAATGTCTTAGCTAGTTTGGAAATGGACCGTAGAGTCCCTGAAGGCATGGTAATACCTTATAAAATACCTAGAAGATCTCCTTGGATGACCAAGTCCAAGATTGGACCGTTTACCTACATAAATGTTATGTTCTTAGTGGATGGAATCACAACTATTGATTTGAAGCAACAATATGATATCGACCATTAGACGGAAGGTCTCCTTGAAGAATAACTATGTTTTGAGCTTGAAGGAATCACAATCATTGGATTGACACAACGAATAGATCCCGAGCCTTCGTCGGAGTAGGATATGATGCTTGTAGAATATGGAGGTAGGGAGATCCAGACCGTTGGTCGGAGGAGGAGGGTCGAAGTAACCCTAGAGATCCGAAGTGAATTTACTCCGACAAGAAAGGCCCTGAGAGGAAATATGCACTGTTGATAAGAGTACAAGTGAGATCAATTCTCAGTTGTAGACCTCCGTAGGGTCTTTTCTAAGTGAGGTTAAGAGGGAAGGTGACGTCTTGTTGACGGGAGATGTCTACATATCCGAGGGTAATACGTGGCAACCTTTAATTGGTTGAAGGAATTGGGAGTGGGTCCCTATCGAGCTCAGACCTTTGAATGGACACTTTAATTATCGAGCGTAGGATCTGTGGGTGGAGATATTTCCACTGTTGATTAGAAATTAGGCTATTATAATGTTTTCACATGGGGTTGATGAGTGACTTCGAGGGGATATCTCGGAGAACGAACCCAAACCGTTAGATCTATCAGAGTATCTACACGAAAGGATCTGAACCATAAGATCTAGAGTAGTGCTTTTCATCGAAGTTTGGTACTCAGAGTAACCGAGGACCCCAAGGTGTAGGTACTTCGATGGTAAGACTCTGAGGGGTGATTTTGACCATATATTAGGTAGATTCCAAGAAGATACCTCACCCGTTGGATCTATGATCCTCCCCAAAGGGAAATAAAGGAGTATGATGATGTCATAATGACAGGTAATACCCGCGTGGCATCTTACATTTCCCCCAGGATGATGCATGGAAATAGTCGATTGGCTGATGGGCCAATCGTGTACCCTGTTGGGCAAGAAGGACCTTAAAACTCTGATTTAAGTAAGGGCTCAATAGGATGATGTGAATAGTGCCACATGTCGAGCATAAAAGGTGTCACGTGGTGTAGTTATTTTTCACTTGTAGGTGAGATTCTATGGGAAATATGGATGCCATGTGTCAGGTGGTGATGGTGCCACATGTCATGCAGAGATGATGCCACATGTCAAGAGGATTTGGTAAATGTAGGTGAAGATCTGAGAAAATATGGGTCATTCATTGAACTTTGAAAGGTCGGCAAGGCTATGTGGTGGTTAAGAATGTTGTCGCTGATGAAGGCATCAACGATGTAATGAGAGTCGTTGATCCAGGTGTAATGTCGTCAGAGCATAAAAGAATGGAAGAATGGGCATTAAGCATCGAGTCCTTTAGAATCACCGACTCAATTGGAGTCATTGGATGAGTGACACAAGGACCGTCAGATCTAGAATAAGCCCGAATAATGGATCATCGTCAAGACTATTGGTTGGGTCTTTGCGACCCATGGAAATAAAATCTCGACTATGACAACTAGAGGTTTCGTGGGTTTGGAACAAGACTTTGACGAGCTGTGTGGCTAGCAGATTCCAGAGCCATGGATGTGTCACGTCAATTGACACTTGGGATATGTAGCCACGTGGAAATGAGGTGGCATCGACCAATGAGGCCCGAGAACTTTGTAAAGCCATAAATTTTGATCCAGAGCTTGGTTTTGAGCATGATGACAATCGTTAGAAATTTCTTGATGAGCATAAGATGATGGTACCCTTGAGAAGAGGTTTCGAGATGATTGAGGAAAAGAAAAATTTTAATACCCCATCCCTAAAAACGGTACTTAGGAGGTTGGGTGTGTTACAAAGGATATCTCAAAACCAACTTCCATCCAATTGAAATCCATTCCTCTAATTCTGGTGAGTTAGTTGGCTATGACTAGTCATGACTATGCTTTCGTTTGATTTTCCTAAACAATTATTGGTAACCCAAAAATTATTTTCCATAGATGTTCAGGATTGGTTTAGTTTATCTTTATCCCTAGAGAGAGATATGAGCATATATGTATTAAAGTTCCTCTAATATTTTGTTTCTCCTTGAATTTTATATAGTTTAGCTTTGTCAAAGTTCAGTATCACAAAAATGCAATGACAATCTATTCATTGACTTGGTAGTTTTTGTTTAAATTGAAATATATTTTGAACACAAATCATTCTAAATTTCAAGAACAATGCATCAATTATATAATTTAGTTTAACACACTTGATAGATATCTACTTTGGGGTATGTTTTATTTATCTATTTTTAGTTTGGAGGATATCTCTTTGTTCAATATTTTTATTTTTACAAGGATATTATATTGTCATAACTTTCTCTATTGTTGATGTTTTTCCTTAGGAAGGGAACGATGTTGTGGCTCGAGTTAAAACTAGTACAAGAATTGCTTTTTCATATCTACTTCCCTTGATTTATAAATTATTTTTAGACAATGGGGCTACTAAGAGTGGTCCTAGTGCATTTGTCCTTGTTGATCCAATTAGAGAACTTTGGTAATAGGTATTATTCACTTAACAAACATATCACTTCTATGAATTGTAATTGAATGCTAAATTTTGTGATCTTAGAAGTGAATGTTAGTGGTACATATATGTTCTTATAGTTTGATGTAGATTGACATTACTTGATGTAGATTAACAACTCTAAGGTTCATTCTAAATTGTATCTATTATGCAAAAATCACTACCAAAGAATAGTCCCACATTTAGATGTCCCACAAAAATTGATTGTTCATTGTTTCATGCCCACAAGGAAATCTTATCTCTGTTGGAGCATTGCAAAGGTTCTTTAAAAGTCATTAGCTGAAAAACAACAACTCTCTGCTAGATTTTGTAACATTGTTTCTAGATTTATATAATTTGACGCAGAGAAAATGAAATTGCATTATAGAGCCATTGAAAGCTTAGATTAAAAGTCATTATGAATTTCCTATATTAATGTAGAGAATTTACAATGAAATTTATCAATCTAAGGTAACTTGGTTGATCAATTCAATGATTCTTGAAGCATAATATTAAACATTTCTCTCGGATTAAGCAACTTGTCTAATTGTTTATGTATGTCTCCAAGTCAAATATTTTCTAAAACCTCACATTGAATACAACTTCAATTGGTGGATGTGTAATATATTCTTTCTAAGTGATTGGGTTACTTGTCATTAATAAAAACAAACTTTGACTTACACCTTGTTATTTTGCATAGGGATGCGATGGTTGGGCCTGTAAGAATCGTAGTTGTAACACTAGCTTGTATTGCAATATGTATATCTAAAAATACCATGCAATCTTCATTTCTTGAGGAGTCACTTTCTACATTGGTTTTAGATGAGGTACTTTACCTGAGCATATTTGGGGCTTGCTTGTGTGAAGTAAAAACATTTTAGGGGGCAATATTAAGTTTTTTTTATGTTTTGGACTATGAGTACAATATTTCTTAGTTTTAGTTTGTTAAGAGACATCTTATGCAACTATACTTAATATTGCATGCTAGATAAACTTGGAAGCTTCTTTGCACAAAAGCATTAATTGAGGTGCCTCTTTAAGAAATGTTGCATTCTCTTTTTGTCATGGATTGGGATCAAGATAGTCCAAGGTAGAGAAATTTAATTATGAAATTCGACCATTCCCTATGTCTCTCCAAGATATCTCATCTTAGACATAAGCTTTAAAGATCTTTCTTTCCTTTTTTCTCAATGCTAATTTATACAATTTAATAAATTGTTATAGTTCATTGAAAATCAATCCTAAAAGATTTGCTTTTCTTTGTGTGATATCATTTTTATCATCTCTCCAACACACGAATGAATCATATATTGAAAATCTTTTAATAATATATATGCTTTTGACAAAAAAAAGTAATGTGCAAAAAATTCATTGGTGGGCAAGACCCATTGTTTCTATTAATACTTAATTTATAATCCTAGTTATACAAATAAATGACAAGGAATTAACTTATTTGGTGCCAAAGTCCATATGAAATATTTCCTCAATAAATAAAAAGAATCTATATAAAATATTCCTCAAGAAATATAATATAAATGGTTCATCAATTACCCTATTCTAAGCATGCACACTTGTATATAATTTGAATTAAAGTTTTAAAATGTGCATGTATATAATTTGATCTAAAGTTTTAAAATGTACATATATATATCCTATAATCTTTGGAATATGCTTACCTTATTCTAAGCATGCATATTTGTATATAATTTGAATTAAAATTTTAAAATGTGTATGTATATAATTTGATCTAAAGTTTTAAAATGTACATTTATATGTCCTATAATCTTTGGACTATGCTTTATTCACATGGATATATGATTTTAAAATACCATTGAATACTATGCTTTGATATCCACAATCACATGCTTTGATATTCACAATCACATAGGATTTTATAGCACAAGATTTGTTCAAATCCCATTAATTATCTCATGGGATTCCCTTTAGAGATGAAATATCACTGTTGTGGTTTAATATACCCATGGTCTTTATACTAATGCATTTTATGATTACAAGTGCATTTTTCTTGTGACTTGTAGTGTTTACACAAAGTACAAAACAAAAAATGTGATTGTAGAGTATAACACTAATATAGTGCACTTTCTTGGAGTGGTACACCACGCTACATACCTAATACTTCTATTTTTTTTTTACAAGTATACATTTTTACACTTGCCTTTTCTAATAAGATTTTTGATATCTTAGCTATCCTTTAGCTCCCCTCTCTTACTATTACAAATCTTGTTGCATTAAAATATGAGTGGAGATTTATTATTAAAGATGTGCAGTTTTATTAAATAATTATTGATATTCAACCATAATTATTTAGCTGGACTCACTTTTATTTACATAACTGTTTTGAAAATGTGTTGAAAATGTGGCATATTATATTTAATTTTGTAATTTGAAATTTTCAAAACTTTTACCATTATGAATGTATGATCTTATCGGTCTTTGTATAGAAGTTATGTTTGTACGAAGAGCAATTTATACGAAAGATAATCTATTAAATATTTTATAATTATATTTATTTTTAAAAACTCTTTTTTACAAATAAATTTAATAGGCAAAGTATTAAGAAAATACAAATCTAGGTATAGTATTAATAAAATATAAAGATTAGAATTTGAATAAGACTTTTTCATTCTTAAATCATAAATACAAAAAAATTCTCTCCAAACTTAGGAAATATGCATCAATCATCATCATACAAACATGATATCACCAAAGTGAATGACAACCATGGTTTTTCTCCATTGACCCATACTAATCAATGCAACAATTACCTAGCTCTCAAATGTTTCCCAACAAACATAAGTTACCCATCAATAAGGTTCCATGTCACTTTACATCAAAGATAGTGTTTTTTTCTCTTCATTAGTTGCATGTTATACACTGGACAAAGAATGCTCTAATGCCAAAAAAAAAAAAACATTGATTCCCCCACAAAAGATTTGATTCCTCTATAGGGGTATGTTTGTTCATGCTTTAATAAAGAAAAACATTCCCCCCCGAGAAAATGATAAATTACAATGACTACTTATTCCAAGAGACAAAAGTTTAAAAAAAGATTTTTGCTAATGGATTCCCAATAAAGGATTCAAAGTGGTAGGGGAATAAAATCTCAAAGAAAATTTTTGTCTGCGCTCTATGATGTTAACATTGTTGCTCAAGATAGTATTCATTGTCGTAGTCTAAACATTCTACGTTTTGACCCTTTTCTGAGGATATTTTCTGTTTAATTTTTCCAAAATTCAGTAAAAAATTATTGGATCTGTAGATTTGAATGGCTAAATCTATATAATTGGAGTGCCCCAAAGTTTTTTCAATAAGATAAATCTATAAATACATTAAAAATACAATTTAAATAACAAAAAAATATAATTGCATCCTAATTTATATCACCAAATTCTAAAAAAATACAAAACTTAAAACATTTAGACAACCCCTCTTCATTTTATTTTTTTCTATCATAAAATCTTTCAAACTCATATAAGTGTTAAATGTTGCCCAAGACAAAAAGTTTGATCCATAATTAATTATTTGGGAGCAGTTGGTTCAAATGCATTGACTCGATCAACCCCGAGCCAACTCGACGCTGGCTATTTGATGCCATCACAGGTAAGAGTTGCATGTGCATCTTGTTGCCAAAGAAATAGAGGACACTAACTTTTATATGTTTCTATTGGTCTAACATTTAAAAACTTAAATATTTGTGAATTTCTTTTATTTCTTATCAAACTAAAACTATGTAAACTTGGTTTGCATACTTATATTACGAGGAAATTTCATTTCTCACTATTGTAATGGTTAATATAGCGGTGTAGGTTTTTTTTCCTTTGTTTAGATTCATTTTATTTAAATTTGTTTTGTGCAGTTATTAAGATGTTTTTTTCTTTATTAGGATTTATTTTATTTAAGTTTGTTGTATGTAGCTATTATGTACTTTTGTATATAATTTTTTTTCAAGGAAATATAGTATTGACATTCTCTTTGTGTGTTTCATACTTGTATATTAATATTTTTGCATGTATTTTAATTATTTATCATACTAAAGATTTTATTAGTTATTATGATAAATAATTTGGTTATGGTAATTTTAGGAGTTAATAGGTGGGTGATAGGTTTTCATTGTAATGAATTATGAGAGTACAATGAATTATGGGGGCACATGTGATCTCTTGCTGGTTCATGGTTGAATATCAAGTTTTATTTAAATATTCACATGTTGAATTAATAAAAATAGATAGAATTAATGATTTAGATTGGATCATTACATAATTAGTCATTTATCTTAGCATTTTCTAGTTGATAAAATTGGAGGAATTGCCATACATGATCCATTTTAGTGATAGGGTCCAGTTTGGAGATTTGGGTTTCAAAACCTTCAAGAGCCATTTTGAGGCATCAAACAACTTTTTTGGGGGTCAAAAATTTATGAGCATAGCTCTAACTCCTTGATGTTGTTCTAAACACCGAGACCTTTCTAACAATGCAAAAATCACCTCAACCAGAGCTCATATGTGGAAGTTATGCCTCTCGCAAGTTGACCTACCTTATTGACCACCATAGTACCAAGTCGATGCCACATCAACCCTGTTACTCACACGTGTGGGGCTAACCATGTGTGGAATTTCAAGAAGATTCTAGAAGGTCCAAAACCCTAACTAATTTAGGCTTGAAACATGCAAAAAACCTAACCCTAGATGGTTATCAGGCTATGTTATATACTGGGCCACTTAGAGGAGAAAGGGTTCCATTCTTTAACATTGTACTTGTTCCACAATTGAGCATAACATCTAGGAGTGGGATTTGAGAGAATAACATAGGAGGAAAATAATTATGTAGCAACCATTCATATGACATTGTCAAAGAAAACTCCATAATGATTGTCCCTGTTGGAACAAATATTGAAATTTTGGCTTTCAGTAGCTTAGGAGGAAATTTTTTATAGTGTTTAGCTACCGAAAGTGCAGACTTTCGGTAGCTAAAATCTCAATTTTCATATGCCCTTAGCTGCCGAAAGTGTAGATGTGTGAAAACGACCATCTGTCTGTCACGCGCCCAACTATTAGTGGTACCACTTGTCATCTTTAGTCAAATAATGCCGAGATCTGCTCCAAAGAATGGGTTGTTTATTTCTGTTCAATCACTATGGTTGATTTAATGTTTCTTTTAATTGAATGATAACATTGATTGCACCTCATTCATATGATCTGAAATGTCACATCAGTGTAATAGTCATAAGCCAACTCACGCAAAAAATCCGAGAGAATCCACGGGTGCACTAGGGCCAAACATCTATGATATGACAACATTCAGCCGAGACCAAGCGTTCAAGCACCACATATCAAGCCACATGGAGGAAGATCTCACGAGGAGGCACGAACAAAAATGCAATACGTGGAAAGAAAATTGTTATAAGGGTTTTACATAATGCCACATCACCATTTCAGGGTTTCGACCATCAAGGGTTTGGTCGACGTAGAGATTTTGACCACTGCTCCATTCCTCGAAATCCAAAGGCCCGAAATCAGGGTTTCAAGATTTTCGGTGGCTTATGGCGCTCTGAAAATGTGTTGTTAGTTGCCGAAATCCAGGACTTTCGACAGCTAAGATACCCTTGTTTTCGGCCCGTTAGCTGCCAAAATTGCAGGTTTTTCCAATGACATAACTGCCTTTTAGTAAAACTCAATTTTCTCAGCTGTGGAGAGGCCTTTTTCCGCATTCGAATAGTCGATTGACATCTACAGATCCTAAGATTTCCAGTGGCATCTTCATAATTGAAATTGGAGCTTGGGAAGACAGTCAAAACTCCCCTGCAAAATGAGGTTCGTTTTAAGAAATGTGGCATTTTTTACTGTGTTGAGTCATCATTTTCAAATGATGATTATGAGCGACTGGAGGATCATTTTAAGAAACGGCCAAAGTATTTTGTGCCTAACACATTAGAGATCAATAGCCTCTCTAATTTTTCCTAAAGGTGTAACATATTGGGAGAATTGAATCCATCTCTGAGCCCTAATTTTCGGATCTCATATTTTTCTGTTTTGACACATGTTTGTAAAATGCAGATTTGGGGCAACTAAAAATGGTTCTCAGAGAGATGAGAGAGGCTTTTTCTAAGAATAAACAGATGCACAAAAGCCTCTTTCAGTTTATACACATCTGTCGTGATTCGAGATATACAGGACCATAATCGCAACCCCAATCTTCAGCAGTTTGGCCCATTTTCTATGGCAGAAAGTTTCAAGAATTGATTGTAACTGTTGTTATCTTTTAGATTAGGGAGGATTTCGACCTCAATACCTATATGAGGCATCTTTGTAACATTTGAATGGAGGGGGGGGTGGGGGAATAGACCGAGAGCCTTTTGGAGGCTGGGTTTGTAATGCATTCATTTTCAACAAATATAGAACATAATGCCAAGAGATTCTACACCTCGTCACTGTGTAATTTTGTTGTTCTTGTATTGTTTTCTCAGGTTTACATTCATTATTTATTCCTTCTTTTACATATTCATCTTGTAATGGCTCTAATTCAGTAATACCTCTGCTATAGTCATTTATTGGGAAACCTATTAGGTTTCGTTTTTCCTCTGTTTATGCTGTGAGCAAAACAAGACCTGTAGCTTGACTGTTTCTGCCTAATTTACAAGTTATATATATACATGTTTGTCTTTCAAAGTTATTTTTCATTCCTCAATTGAAATGAATATTAGAATTATCAGAATTATATACCTAACTCTTTGTTTCAATCTCCTTTATCCCCTATCTTCTATCCATCTTCCTTATTTCAATTAAATTAGGCAAGCGAGGTCACGCCTCTTCATTTCTGATCTATAAGTGATTGAAGGGCATGTTTCAGACCTAGTTCTAGAAGCCTCCTATGAATGATCAATCAACAAAATTTATTTCATTTAAAATGTGCTAAGGCTTGGCTCTATTACAGCCTAGAACCAACTCTTGCAACAACAGTCCCTTTCTTTGTATTTGCATTTCATCACCAAAGAAAAGAGAGTAGAGCATATGCCTCACCTTCTAGATGGGATTTCTCCTATATTAGGTTTCTCGGGATACATCTTGTGTCCATTTGTGATCCGGATTATTTTCGGCACGAAATGAGAGCGGAGATATAATAAGGAAATGCACAGAGATATCGCAGATATTCAATAATATAATAGAAATGTATCAGAGATGCATTCATAACCACATATATACAGTGATACACGATTTCTATTAATGAAAGAAATGTACAGAGACTGTAAAAATACAGAGTGAAAGACTCGCTAGAATGGTGGCAGCTTATCTCTGAGAAGAGATGTGACGGCTACTCGCATTCGCAAGAAGATGATTAC
>ML795858.1:339137-360087 GCA_009831015.1 Picea engelmannii
AAATGAAATAAAATTTGTCCAATGTTCTCTAATCTGGATATATCACCACAAACACAAACAATGCCATAGGTTCTACCTGAGAACTAGAAGGAAATCAATGAAAAAAATCTCCATTTGTAGGTGAAATGACATAACAGCTTTGATACGCTACTAAAAAATAAGAAATCATATATGTCAAATGTTTGTTATAAGATGACCTACTAAGTTGTCGGAGAAGAAAGAGGGAGCAGAGCTAGGGTTTCTATGCAGTCATTTTTAAAGACAACTTGTCCTTCCCAAAAGAAAGATGCAGCGCCAATTTTCTCCTGTAAACCCTTCAGTCTCAAGGAAGTAGTTGGTGTTCAGAAACAAAAGAAAGAAAAAACATTAAAGAATTATTTCTCGATGAACATAAAGAGGAAATAAATGAAATGTAAGCTCAACAACCATTGTAAAGACAACATAAACATATGACCAAGTCCGTATGGTTATGTCATCTCTCAATTGTTGGTTTAATGCCTTGTAGCCTAATAATAAAACCCCTGAGTAATTGGTTTCACTGCCATTCTTGACATATAAGTTGAAATAACAATTTTTTTTTTGCTAGAGGGATTCTCCCATTCAGTCTTCCTTGATATAAATATCTTAAATCACCATAGAAACAAACTTACATATATTTGAAATTTAAAGGCACTCAAAATGAAAATGTTGAAACATAGAATATATAAATTTCACACAAAAGTATATTGGGTTATTAACCAATTCAATTTGAAATATGTAGGGTTGAAAAAGATTATGCATGGTGCAGAAAGTAAACATGGATATTTATCGCAATGGGATATCTCAAGTGGTTGAGTGCTTTCAGCTTCATGCAAGAGGTCTCAGGGTCAATTCTGCACGTTGGTTGCCTCTGTTGTGTGCCTTACTCGATGTCCCTGCCATTTTAGGCATCATAATAAATGAATTTATGGGTTTTCACTGGGTACAATATGAAAATGCTAGGAAGTTCTTGGGAGTTTCCCTGCAAGGTTTTCCTTGGAAAAAAAAAGTAGAGATAGGTATTTGAGATATTGTGAAATGAGAAAAATGAGCAAAATTATCAAAATCATAGTTAGTAATAAGCTACAAATCACTCTTTCCTTTCTTCAAGTCACATAGGAAAATTTCACGAAAACCAAGAGAACCACAAAGAGATTGTCTCCCATTGAAGACTTGAACAAGTTCTGGAAGGTACACTGAGGAGTATCCTATTGAATACTTGAACAAGTTATGACAGGTACATATAACTCTTCTTTAGAATGTTTGAATATACAACATCTCTATACAATATAAATATGGGAAAATTGGTACTAAAACGAAAATTAAAAACAAAGAGCAACATGCTCTTAGTTGTTGAATAGATTGATAAGTACACCTAATCAACAAACAAATCAGTTCCTTTATTTAATATAATTTGCATTGCTCAATTTTTTTTCCATATGTAAGACTTACCCTTTTAAATATAGGTTCCATGCTACTTGAAAGCACAAATACAACTAGTGTGACACACATTAGTCCATTCCATATTATCAAAGCCGATGTGACAATCATTCCCGTGAAATAATCAAAAGGTGGCATTCATGTAAGCCAAATTGCATAAATGGATATAGTTTAACACATTAACAAGTCTGCAAAATTATATTCATTGAGATTTTAGAAACAAAGACAATATGACCAAGAACACATGATTTATTGTCCATATGGTAAAACTAGCAAGAAATTTGTCAACTAATGACCAGGTCAATGGAATTAGAAAAATACATCAAATAATAGTAGCAAGGTAAGAAATGCCTAGTGAATTTCCTCCTTGAAAGGAATAAACTTAAAGTAAATATAAAACATGATATCATAATAGAATGGATGTGAACCCATAATGGATAAACCCTATGTAATATAGTATAACAATGAAGGTAGAGATAATCAAATCAAGCAACACCACAGAAAAAGAGAGTTGAGGCACTAGAGAAGAAGTAATGCAATGATTTCCTTTCAACTCTCAGAAACACTTTCTAACATATACAAAGAACACATTCTACTCTTCCAAAGTGAAAAAAAGGCAATTTTCGTCTCATAGTAAATACGAGTTGTCTACAAGAATTAACTTTTGACATGGCTCACCCTATGTTGAGCTTTAGCCTTTACCATGCAGATGTCCTTTGCGGCTAAAACAAATTATGGTAAATTTGTACAAGGAAGGAAAACTCAAGCTGCTTGTGGAACTCCATGCATTGATTAAGACTAAATAAGTTACAAAGATCGCTAGAAATTTCCCAATAGTTTTAAAGCATGACTTTAAGCTTCTCATCAATTTTTCTCACGATTTTACCAAGAAAGACACTTTGGGAAGAAGAAAAAGACCTTTCAATATTTTTCAAATAGGTCGACCTAGTTGGATGGAAGGGGACTTATTGAACATAATGAAGCTTGCTTCATTATACCTATATTAAACCAACATATAGGGCCTTTCAAATCTATCCAGACCTTGTTCTTACTGTATGCCACATCCCCTTTCATATCTAGATTAAGTGGGCCAACATACAACATACAAAGCTACAAACCACCTTCCTTAATATAGATTGATTAGGACACTGTTGATGGGTCTTAAATCCCTTGATTCAACAGTAGGAACCAAACCCGCCACTGAGGCCCAATTAGACTCTGCAACATTTGAGATGGAATGCTTCTCCAGATCTTGCAATCCAACCAATTTATTGATGGGCTTTGTGTTTTCTTGTGAAGGTTCTCTCTTCAAGTAGGACTATTCTTTTCTGTATTTTTCTCTTGGGTGGGACTAGTTTGGGAGATGCAAGCCAACATAAGCCAACTTGACAAGTAACAGGATTGAGTTTCAATTACTAGGAAGAGGTTGAGCTTGGGATAACCTGCTGCTCAAACATGCAGACAGTGATTCTATGCCAAAGGGCCTAGTACTAATACATTAACCAAATGAACATCCAATTACTGTCTGAGAAAACTAATTAACAGAAAGAAAACACATATGTAATCAAGATCACGGTAAGCAAAATGATTCATCTACCATAACATTCATCACATAACAACACAACGATTTATATTCATCATTAAAGCATCATTAAAGCAAAGAACATCAAAACATTGCACTAGATAACTTGACAACATAATCGATTGCTCTTACTCATTTATTGCATCATTCATGGAACAGGATAGGAAATAGTTCTTCTCTAATTCGAATCATACACATCTTATGAAAATAGCTTGTCTTTGGTCCAGAAGGACTTCTCTATTCACAACAGTCTCAAAATAATTCTTAACAACCAAAAAAAAGAAAGATTTCTTACAACAACCATCGACCCTTGTGTAATCGATCGATGTCTCTATTTATAATATAAAATTCAACCGAAATTAATGACTAAGTATAGTTTGAACCAAACCAAAATCGCCACGTGGTGCGGTCATCCAACAGTTTCTTTAACTGTTCATCTGGGATATTTCTTGAAATGGATGACTTTCTTCATATTCAGACCAGCTGATAAACATATCTTCATAGGTTTGGGCCCATGGGAACCTGTGTTGTTCCATTGAGGTTGCATATACTCCTCTGATATCTACTGCATGTGTTCGGTACTTTACCAAACTGGCATTTAGTATTTGCAACATGGTCTGAGCTATGATCGAGTATTTCATGAATTATTGCACTTGTCCTAGCTTCGCATTGGCTACCTTCACACATTCTTCGGTCCATAGAGAGTATTGTTCGGCGTACAGCTTGACCACCTCGCTCGAGTCGATAAACTTATCGAGGGTGTTGCATTCAGGGAGCTCAGAATCCCTTATTGCATCGATGATCCAACTTCCTTTTTCCTTATGAGTCCTTCAGCGAGGCCATAGGATGAGCTCTGTTCGGTAATCGGGGAGGATTCTTTCC
The DNA here is from genome assembly GCA_009831015.1 of Picea engelmannii. Taxonomy (NCBI): domain Eukaryota; kingdom Viridiplantae; phylum Streptophyta; class Pinopsida; order Pinales; family Pinaceae; genus Picea; species Picea engelmannii. Next base: position 343,060 of record ML795858.1, read on the forward strand.
TGCAAATAAAGATAGAGGAAGTTTAGCGATTTAAGCAACCTATGATAGGACATAAATAAACCAAAAAGACTAATACGCACCTGTGTAGCCCGCTAGTCTCAGTCATTTAATACTTACGTGATCTCAGTCGCTCCTTCATATGACCTGTGATGACCTAGCCGAATCCGCCGCTCCTTTTGGTTAAATGAATTATGTCAGTGTATCATGGAGTGGCAAATCAAGTATGACATCCATGAACATTTTTTTTTTTAAATCGTCGTAGTAATTATTTGACCTTTGGGGCTGAAAAGAGACGTCGAAGGAGAGCGTGCGCATGTATACTCCCAAAAGGTTGGACACCATAAAAAAAAGTTGTTAAATGCCCCCAAAATCCGTATTATCAAGTGTGTAAAACATCATTCATTAAATAACAGAGGTCTGGAGAAAGATCGAAAGGATCGTACCAAACGTTCTCTGTAACTCCAATCAACGACATTTACATGCTCTGGATTGCATCCATCAAGCAACTGTGGTGCGTCAAGTCTTTAGACACCATGTCACGAGGCGTGAGTGTTTTAATGACACACTCTGTTTCACTCCTTTGTTTTTCTATAAATTCTGGGAGTTCTGTGGGAAATCTTACGCTTATGCCGAGCTTATATTCTCTGGAATTTTGGTCTAGCAAATTCATCTTGGTGAAGTCCTGCATAGATGTCCTTCGTCACCTGCGGACGACCAATTCGCTACACTATTGAGTAATGGGATCCCCTCCAAACACGGGACGGGGTCCATAGGGTATCCGGAGCGCCAGGTCCGAGCCCCAGCATGCCTGGGATTCTTTCTGGTCAGCTTCCCACATCCTTGAAAGTCATGAGGTGCAAGTTTTGGCTCGGAGAAGGTGTCGGCGTCCTCAGTGGAGATTGAAGCTGAAAAGGGTGCGTCTGAGAAATGTATGCTGGTAAACACACCTTCTCATGATTAGAAACTACAGAGAAGAGGAAGGCTTGGGAAAAATTCCAGCAAAGGGGAGGAAACCACCTTTTGGTCAAGCTAGGTGTACGTCTAGCCCTTGAGGGGTCTGTGATGCCTACCAAATGGTCAGGGATGGTTGGGACTACTGGTAGAGGAAGCGAGAGACGACAATAAAAAGCACCAGGTTCTCCTGTTGAGAGCCCAACTCAACAATTAGAGCATGCTAAACTTGCGATAGCTAAACTCTACCAAGAGAATAGAGAGTTGCGGCGTCAGTTGGTAGCAAAAGACTGGGAGATACCATCGTCGCAGGGTCATGTAGGAAGCATGGTTTAGCTGCAGAGACGGCTTCGGGAAGCACAAGATAGACAAACCGAGAAAGGTTTGCGTGTGGGGAGGCATAACGAGCGATATGGTGCCTCGCATTCTCCCGAGTGATGTTTGGGAAAAAATCTATTTTTCTTGCTCTTTTGTTGTAATGATACTCATCTTTTCACTGTTACCAGACCGGTTGGTCGAGGTGTCGGCACAACTTAGTTGTATGTGATATGGAATTGGAGGGAGCCCTTTAATACTAAGTATCAGAAGTATTTCGAATGTATTATGCTTCCTTATGGGTGTAAAATAGAAAATTGATCGTGTTTTCTTATCATAAATCATTAAATTGCACAAATTATTTGATCTTGTAATTGTCGCTGTGGTACTGTTGTTCTGTTGATATGTTTCCCTTTTGTAAAGTCTCTGATATCAGGTGGTATTTGAGAAAAATGACGCTTAAAATATATCGGGGGTCGGAGGTCGGCGATTGTACTTCCCGATTTGTGTGGCGCTTACTATTACATTTTTCTGCCGAAACTGAATGGATCGGTCTTCGACGAAATCCTTCCTGGGACTGTTCGTAGGAAAGAAAATCTTTCAACGGTCGACACCAATGAAGGTTGGTACTCGACTATTTTGACTTTCCAAACGATTTTCGCCACCTTACAACTTTTATTGATGCCGAACCTTTGAAGCGCATCGGGGAAACTTCTAGGTCACTGATTCCTTTAGTGGTTGTCAAGTCGCCTTTATGGTTACGATGAATCTTTGTTACAAGTTCAAGTAAACTTTAATTAGTTCATTCAGGAAACATATAATATAAGTGAAGGTATCAGTTTCGTAACTTAAGTGAAGACAATCGATGCAAAATATTGAGTGGTACCCAAAAAAGAAAAAGTCATAGACCTTTTTAGGGTGTGTTGAGTGCTCAACATGCACTTAAAAAAATTGTTGGTAAAGTTGACTACTTTAGGAACTTGAAACAATAGAGTTAGCTTCACAAAGGCCAAATTAGGGGGAAACCAACCATTCAACTAACACCAAACTCTAAGGCATCCATTGGCCTAAATTCACAATCAATCACTTTAATTTCCCACTAGCAACATAAACATGACATTGACAACCAACAAATTACCTTCCATATCATTCCTCAATGTGAACCTAACACTTTGATAGATTTTCTTCCCCTAGTGTTAAACCCTTTGCATAATTTTTACAAAAGCATTATCTATTATCTAAGTGTCAACAATTTTGAAAACTCAATGCTTTTTTTCTTTTCTTTTTTAAAGTTGTTTTGTGAAACACAACCTGAGTTGGCAAGCTACACCACATAACAAATTTATTGTCTACACCTTGTTTAGATCAATTGGATAGAGAGCCTACCATTTTTTTTTATTTCTTCGTAATTAATGCACAAGGTTAATTACAATCTAATAAGGGAAATTTATTTACCCAACTCCACCAAGCAATCTATGAATGGGCAATTTGCAAATAAATTTTCTTTAAATTATCCAATTCACTAATGTAGTGGTAGATTAGATAATGTGCTCTACTTATACATATTACATTCTTTGTGCCTCTAATCTCAACTTGAAATGTGGTGGGAAACTATAGCTTATGATTTCATGCCCAAGGAATTAAGAGATTGATTAACACAATATAACTGGTATGGCATTAGAATCTAGTAATCAAAATTATAGTAGAAACGTTCACCAAATTGACGGAAAATAGCATTCTTGATCTCTCAATATAAGGCATACATTTACTATGGATACAGAAACTAAAAGGAAACAACATTTTTCATGATTTAAAGAAAATGTTTATCCAAAAATTGAGATAAAAATGTACCTTTCTTCTTCCTTGACAAAATTGGCATGACAAGTCTCTCAAGTAGTTATAAAAGGTGCAAATTTGAGCATACTCTTGGATTAAATAATGGTGTTAGTTAACCATCTATTGTTTGAAGTAGATTGTCTCCTTTAACATACAATTTAGTAAGTTATGGCATGTTGTTGTTAAAATACCAAAATTATGTTTTAAACTGCCCTCACTATCTTGGAAAAGGATGAGACTGAATTTTTCATGTGGTCTAGGGAATTAATAGGGACCCTATTCATTATAATATGGAACTACTATTATTTCTGGGTATGACACAATTCTGAAATCATGTACTACAAATTTACAAACAGATAGAACAAAGCAGTCTTGTTTAGAAGAAATAAAGGTATCCACCAAATAAATCCTACCATGTAAATAGGAAAGTAGAATGGAAATGATTAATATTCAAATCATCTGAACCATTTTTCTCAGGAAACAAAACAAAAGAAATGGTAGTAACTGAAAAATTTATCCAGAGCATCTATAAGAGTTGAGACTACAATGCGAACTAATAAGACACAATACAGTTTGAACGAAATAAACATGAATGCTCAAAAGAAAAAAGAACTAGCACATTCTGTGAATACTAGTGAATTGTTGGCGATTTTTAGACATATTCATAATATACATTCAAATAAAATCAAATTTCTAAACATAATATTGCACGTGAATTAAGTTGCAGTGGCAAGTACTTACTGGCTTTGAAACTTCACCAGAATCTCCTCTGATTTGACAACAAAAACAAACAATATTATTTGATAATTTGGCTTGCCTCTTAATTAATCAAAGACTCAATAAATAACAAATTAAATACTTCTAGAATCATATTTTGTTAAGTCTTGCACAAAATTTCACCTCAAATATATTGATGGTTCTAAAATATATCCACATACAAGACTCATTAATCCAAGCATGAACAATAGTCTGGCAAAAAATAGAAATAGAAGAATCATGAACCCTAGGGTGAACTACAATGTGCACAACACTTCTTGACGATTTTAGGATGAATCTCCATCATAACTGTAGAGGATGGAGTTGAACATGTGATATATTTATTAGGGTTAAAAAATTATTTGGCTAATATATGAAGTATATTTTATAGGGTAAACTTTAGAAACTATTACAATATAAAAAGTTCACCAATTGAATATTATAACACCTCTGATTTCACCCAATGGTGAAATTTCTCCCTCAAAATTGTCACTGATCAAGAAGACATTATTTCCTACTTAGTTCGTTGATAACTTGAACAATTATCCGATTCACATTTAAACTAGTGGACTCTTGCAACCTTGCAAAAAAATTAAAGCCTACTTTTCTTCTTGAAGTGGAACATTATGCAGTTGTTCCTAAATTGTCAACACCAGAAGGTTGTTGACAAGATTTTGACATAGAAAATAATTTTATAGACTTTCCTCCACCAATTTAAATGACTAAGTTTGAATATAAAGAAGATGAAGCACAACCATCCAACATGGATCACAACCGAGGAAAACCAACAAAAATATCAATTGGTGAACAAATTGACTAGGTGAAAACAAACTATCCTATGGAATGATCAAATTTGTTGGTTGGTTGAAACTAGCAGATACCATAACCAACGAAGAAGGTGCATGTCACCCCCCTTGTTTAATCACATGACCTAGACTAAGATTCGATATGAAATAAAGTAAGAGACAAGAGAAAAGTACAATGTTTATGGGAAACAAATTCAACATAGAAGACGAGAATGTTAAGTGTACTCAAACAAACGATAATGCAATTCTAGTGGGTATACCCTAGAAATTGAGGCAAACAAATTAATTGTTCAATCTATAACCTTAAGCCAAGTAAATTGTTGATATAAAACTTAAATCATAAGATAAAAAGTACAACTTTTACCCATAATGCATACAAAGAGGTATACACAAAAGATGAGGAATTTAAAGAGGTGTCTCAATAGCTGATAGTAAGGTTGATTATCATCTCCATAATGGGTTTCACTCCAATCTAGAAAATATCTATGTTCCTAAAGATGAAATATTGTAGATTATCACAGAGGCTCAGACCTCCAAGGTTATAGGTCATTTTGGTGTTGGGAAGACAATTGGCAACTTACATGGGTATGTGTATTGGCCTAGAATGCAAGAAGATGTAGCTTAGTATATTAGAGAATGTATAATTTGTTGTGCCAAGAAGCTCAGTAATAGAAAGAAATGTTTATACCATCCCTTACATGTACCCACTCAACCTTGGGAAAGAATTTCCATGTATTTTGTGGTCTGTTTACCAACAAATAGGAAGGGACACGACTATCTGTTTTTGGAAGTTAACAAGTTCAGTAAGATGTGCAATCTTATGCCTTGTAAAAAGACCATAAAAGGAAAAGAAACACCAAATATTTTCTTTGAACATATCTGAGTGTACTTTGGAATACCAAGAAGCATCATCTCAGAGAAGAAATCAAAGGGGAAGCACTGAAAGGGGAGAAGTTTGTTAAAAATATTAGGCAAATCCATTTGCAGTTACATGAGATGTTGAAGAAGTCATAAGAAATCTACAAGGCACGTCATAATCACCATAAAATTGAGAAATCATTCAAAGTGGGAAATAGAGTTTGGTTACAACTGAACAAGGAAAGACTACATGGTATTGGTAAGAAGATTAAGGCTCTGTAGTATGGATCTTTTAAGGTATTGGTAGGTGGGTGATAAAACCTACTAACTCATTCTACCCCCATGCATGCACATTTACTTAGTAGTGAATGTGGATAATCTGAAACTCTATGAGCCTTCCATGTTGGATCCAAAAATAGAGGAGTAGCTCCTATCTACCATAGAGGACTTAGCACTAGAAGCTTAAGAGAAGTTGGCATAAGATATTGTTTTTTAGAAGAATTCTAGAAATACCAGACAAGGGAAACATGACCTTTAGTAGAATGGGTTGAAAGGACAACTTCTAGGAAAGGAAAAATGATACTCTAAGGAGAAGGTAGAGGAAAAATTTCCTCACATCATTCAATAAATATTTTAGGGGCCAAAATCCTCCCAAAATGGGGAGGTATGATCCATATTGGATCATTATATAATTTTTCATCTATCTTGGCACTTTTTGGGTGGAAACATTAGAGGAATTGACATGCAGGGCCCATTTTAGTAGCAGGTCCTAGTTTGGATATTTTGGGTTCAGAACCTTCTAGAGCCATTTTTAGGAATCAAACAACATTTTTGAGGTCAAAAAATTGTGAACATAACTCCATTCTGTTGATGTTATTCTACACATCAAGACCTTTCCAACCATGTGAAAGTCACCTTAATCATAGCTCATATGTGGAATTTATGGCTCTAGCAATTTGACCTACCTTGTTGACCACCATAGTACCGAGTGCATGCCATGTTAGTGTCGTTATCGACACATGTGGGGACAACCACATGTAGAATTTTAAGAATATTCTAGAATGTCCAAAATATTAACTAATTGAGGCTTGAGACATGTAAAAACCCTAACCCTATATGGTTATCATTCTATGTTAAATACTAGGCCACGAGGAGGAGAAAGGGTTCCATTCTTTAGCACTGTACATGTTCCATAGTGGAGCATAACATCTAGGAGTGGGATTTGAGAGAATAACATATGAGGAAAATGATTATGTAGCAACCATTCATGCCACAATGTCAAACACAACTCCATAGCGAGTGTCTCTTTCTTTGTATTTGCATTTCATTATTGAATAAATGATAGAAGAGCATAGGCCTCACCTTATAGTTCGGTTTTCTCCTATATTGGGTTTCCCATGATACATCTTGTGTTCATTTGCGTGGATGGTGTGTTCATTTGCTTAGTCTTTCATTTTTTATTTAATTTATTCCATTAATTTGAGCAATAATCTAGTGATTATAAATCGTATATCTAAGGAAATAAACCTGCATAGTAAAATATTTCAGCACAATATAAAATTTCTTGTGACGAATTGTTCAAGTAGAATATCCACGATAATTTACAGATCAATTAGAAGTCTATTTATTTTGTATATCTTTATTTGAGTTATATTTGTTTGGTTTTGATTGTTTAGTTGGTAAATTTTATTAGTGTTCTATTCATAATATACGTTTAAGAATATATCTATAAAGTGCGGGAGCGATCCAATCCACAAAGGTGCAAACCTTCCTCAAGTTTTGCTCTCTTCACTTTCATAATATTTAATTTTCTTACCTATGAAAATGTTCGATAATAGGATTGGTTGCATGTCAACTTGTTTGTTTCTAAAAGAGTATACAATATTTTTATTTTTATAAATATAAAATGCTTTTAGAATTTTCTTAACATTGTATTTTCACATAGGACAAAAAGAGAAATTGAATTTTGCTTATGTGTACTTTTAAATTATTGTCAAATGTTTTAAATGGGAGCATAAGTGAGAGATTCAAGGTTTATAACATTTTCTAATTCGTTCAGAGAAGCATATTCACTATATGCATTCAAACAATTATCATGAAACATTTAGTATATATATGTATTTGAAGTGTGTGTGTGTGTGTGTAACCGAATTTGGAAGATAATATATTAAAATGGGTTGTAACTAGACAATAAAAATAAAAAAAATATTTATGATAGATCAACTTGCAAAATATACCTTCTCCCATTAAATGAACGAAAGGGAGTGATCCACTCATTCTCCTACCATAACTAAGACTAACTTCTTCTTGATTACATGAGTAAATTTGAACAAATTGCCAACATAAAATAATGCAAAATCAACACATAATTATCTAATATGCATAATTCTTCCTTCGCCTTGTTAGAGGAGGAGAGGGACACAAATCTTTTCTCAAAACTTATGCAAAGGAAATGGAATCAAAACTATCAAGGTGCTTCGCTTCTCCTTTCTCCTTTTCTTCTTCTGACTCATGCTCGTCTACTTCCAGGTTCTTCACTTAAGAGGTTGTTGAAACCACAAATGGAGTCTCTTTCGTGATGAGTGAAGATGAAATTTGTGTTTCCTTTTGAATTTTGACTGATGGATTTGGATGAGTCTTTGGTTTTTCCTCTTCCCCTTCCTCTTGATATTCAAGGACTTCAGATCTATTACAAGTGGGTTCTTGTTGAACCGATGGACTAGTTTTAGGATTTAAGTGTGTCTCCTGTGTGTCCATCTCTACCCTTTCTTTTGTTGAGAATTATAGCTCGGATAAGAACTTCTGCATAGGTTTAGTGTGAACATGCGAGAAGTAGTTCAAGATATTTTCAAAAAGTAATTCTATTGTGTAATTCACTTTAGTAAAAAAATGAAAAGTATTATATTTAAAAATATAGTCTAAAAAGTGTATTTCATACATGCATGACTTATACTAGGAGTAATATAAAAAATAGATTAGGGTTTTGGTCTTAGCTAAAAGTATAAAGGAGGGTCAATATAAAGAGTTTATAAACACATGCATAGTTGAGAAAGTTGAGAGAGAGAGAGAGAGAGAGAGAGAGAGTTACAAGGAAATTCTCTCTATGGCTAGGGTTAAACCACAACAGACGAAAATGACTGCAGAAATCAACTCTAATCTCAGGTATGCTATATAAACAAATATGATAGAAAGATAAGATAAAAGGCCTACCTCGTCTAGACGTTCGATGACGTCCACCGTTGAGCATTTGAATCAAAGCAATACACCTGCAACTTGTCCTCAACAACCAAGAAACGTAAACATATGGTGATAATATATAATGTTAGCACATTCGATAGCATAATCCATCAACATTCATAACAAATACGCCCATGGAATAATAATTCAAATATTTGCAAGATATTAATTGGACGAGAAAAGAGTATTCCTATTAAAATGTAATCAGTAGAAGTGAATGAATTACAAATTTTCATGTCAGCACGGTTCAGAACCGAGAAACTAAGTTCCTTCCAGCTGGGCCTCCACCACTTCAATCCTCCACCAAAGTCAAGTTCATATAAGAGAGACAATGAGGTTGTCAATCAAGTAGGGAAGAGTTTGGGGGCTAAACAATGTATTCAGACTTAAAAGGACAAAGGGATGCAGACTCAATATGAAGTGAATAATTTCTCCAAAGTAACTTTTCTCTCAAAGTTGAATTCTTCTCCTCTTTTTCATAGCTTGGATTTGACCCATTTATAGCCTTCAAGTGGAACTGAAGGGTCGAGTCAGAACATTTCCAGTATATGGAAGGCCAAGGATCATGGATCTCATGACGTGACATGGAAACCCGACACCATTTTTTAATTTGGGGCACAAATCCCAATGTACATGGGCTGTAGTGGTGCAATCTGCGTATACACATGTTGTACAATAGGTAGGGTGTGTATATGTGGAAAAATAATGTTTTTAGCTCTGGGATTTGCAAAAAGGGACTTCAAGTTTGCATAGGGAAATGGAACAAGGCCTTCTGAGCAAATTTTCATAAGGTGAGGCAAATATTGCTATAATAGATGTCGCCTAATGTGTGAAGTCAGAGGAGTATCTACGATGGCCAAAATACATTATAATACCTAGAAGTGGAGTTATGGGGACCCAACTGAAAGAACAAGTTGCTCATTACAATGTATATTGACTTTGCATACATGGATGCCAATTTGAATTACACTGCAGATCCATGTGAAAATATACCAAATAGTTGTCCATGGCCATGAATAGGCAATACAAAGGTGGCTACATGCCAAAGGATGTCATAGTCATGAACAAGGCCCAGTAAAACCAGTCTCAAAATCAATATGAAGACATCTATATACAATGGAGTACAATATGATCTTCCATGATCACTGAAGTCACATAGGTACTGGTCCAATGAAAGGTAGCAACAACTCAGGAAAGCTGTGACTGATTTCTTCAAGTCTTCTACTCAATCCACCAAAGGTGCAAGTCTACATCTCGTGAATAAAGGAGTTGAGGTTGAACACAATGAGACTTCATTTGATTACCGGTCATTGAGGTATACTGTTAACAAACATGAGAGAATCTGTCGATAATGAAAGTAGGTATCAAGGCACCGAGCACATTCTTACAAGTGTGAATAAAGGAGTTGGGGTCGAACACTTGAAGAATCCATCGATCATGAGACATTTATGTATTCCCAATGGTTAATGGTGAGAGAACCTGCCACTAATTATTGCAAGCCTCTAGGTATTCATAGGACTCTAGGTCTTGTCTCCAGAATAGATGAGCTGAAGTCGATGGAAGGAGACCCGCTGAAAGGAGAGCATTAAGGCATCTATTATCATTCAACATGAGGTACAAAGCAAGATATTGATGATTTGGAGGAAACCAGATGAAGAATATGTTCACGAACCAATGACCCTGTGCATCTTTTGCGTGCGCCAAATGAAAGCGGTACACAAAAAAAACCCTCTAAATAGTAGCCAATAAGGAAAACTGCTGAAAAAGGTAAGGAAACCACCAATAGGGCTAATGGCATCAAATTCATTGCATGAATCCCAATGTGTGAATAGATTTATTGCTGTCGAACACAAGGAAAACCACCCAGTGAATGAACAATGATGGAATGTCGTATGTTGGGTTCAAGGTTACCTACCAATGAGGAAAGTAGGACCAGGGTGCGTAAAAGGACTACAACTTCATGTGATTCTGAGACATACTGAGGGTATGGTCGGCATGCAAAGTCAAGAGTTCTGAGGAATGTATGACACAGGTTGATAGAAATCCTTTGAACAAGAGCATGAGACATATGGAAGACTCTGGTAGAATAGACTCAATGATGAAACTTTGAGATGCAGGAGGCATCAGTCAAACTCTCCATAGGGACTGCAAGAGTAACCAGTCATGGGAGTAAACTCTCTGTAATGATCTCGGCTTCCTAAGGTCATGCTAAATCCAAAATGTTGATGACAAGTGGACTCGAAAATTTTGTGCTCTGTTCAAAGGCGACACGAGTGCTGCCAATATAATATAATATTCCCCTCCCTCCCATCTTTTTTTTGTTTTTTCATAGTCAAATGAATGCTATGATACAGAGGAGGAAATGAGTGTCACAAGTAAGAAAAGATAGTTCCAGCAGTGGAACATACCTATGCTCAATGCAAGGAGGTGCATGTGGGAGATGGACACTCAGGGGAATGTTTCCTCCTGGGTATAGGGTGTCAAGTTGCAAAGGATATAAACAAGGCTCTGCTTGGTTGAGGATGAAAACTATTGAGGTGAGAAGTTTATAACAAAAATGCGACAACTGACAACAAGCTCAATACTGCAAGCAAGGGCATGAGATGCAATTACAACTTAATGCCAAAAAATGTCCTTTTTCATAATCTTAGTCTACTTGGTTTGAAAAAGGGATAAACTTGCACCAAATAGACATCCTTTCAGATCCAATTTATGAGTGTGAAAGAGACAAGTTCACTCGACAATATTTTTACTTTTTGTAACGAGTCAGAAAAGAGATTAAATCAAACTCATGACCTTTCAAATCCAATTAACGAGTGTGAAAGAGACAAATTCACTATACAATATTTTCACTTTTTAAATGAGTTGGAAAAGAGCTTAAATCAGACTCGTTGGGGGGTTTCTAGGAGGCATGTCATGTGGGAGGATAAGGCTCTCATGTAGTATTTCTGTGAAAGGTCAGCAACTTACGAAGAGCCGACACAAGCTTGGGAAAACCCAAAGCTTTCCAAGTATAGGAGGATAAAATAATTGCAGAGGTTACGTTATCTACAATATATTGAAGAATGTCCCTTATTTGGAAGGGTGTATAAGAAGGAAGTCAAGGCTATAAAAGATCATTCCAATCAAAGGAATCCACCCTAGGACTTGGAGGGATCATATTCGAACATAGTGTAATGCTCCCTAGTGTAGAAGGTACAAAACTAGAAATGCTAAGGACATGGTATAGAAGGTACAAAAATAGAACTGGAAGAGCGGGATCAACTGAAAATTGCATCAGCATGACTGCTTCTTCAATCATTGGTTGAATAGGATGTGAGAAAACAAGTTCAAGAGATGCATCACCCCCAAAAATAGGAGTGGTGTCAGTCGAAGATTGCATCGACACGACCGCTGGTTGAATAGGATGCGAGACAACAAGGTCAAGGGATGCATCAACCCCTAAAGGAAGAGGGGTGTCAACTAAATATTGCATCGACATGACTGCTCTATCAACCAAATAGGGATGGGAAACAAAATACGACTTAGAAACCGAAGCGCCCCCAGGTAAGGACCATGCTTATGGTACCACAACAGTAGCAGGGCACAAATGAGTAAGGTGATCTCCTTTGCAAATCATACAAAGTAACTTGGGCTTACATCTTACACGCCTAGGATTCTCAATTGTATGAATTCCCCTAGAATGTCTTGAAGTGGATGGTGACATGCTCCCAACATGACTTGCAGAGGCTAGTAGCAAATCTCCAACATGACTAGTAGAGGTTGGTGACGAATCCCCAACATGATTAGTAGAGGTTGGTGATGTATGTGTAGTGTGAATAGAAATGACTATATTTTTGCCCCCATCATGACTTGCAATGACTGGTTGCTGGTCTTCAACATGGATTTCATAGGTTTTCGACCAATCTCCAACATGACTAGCAGAGGTTGGTGATATAATGCAAGTATGCCTTGCAGTGACTGGACTTGTGGCAACTGTTGGTTGCGACATTTGAGGCCAAGGTTCTGGGAAAGACTGGTTTTGAGAAATTGCAGGCTAAGAAGGGTTTTGGTATACACCATGGCCTTGTCTGACAGGATAGTATCCTCCTCCATACTGATTCATAAAGGGGTGTAAGGGCATTGACACCGAGGAAGTGGCTTGCAAAGAGAAAGTGACATGACAAGGGTTACTCTTGTGAGGATATATGTTACCCCCAGACGAAGGAACTTCGTGAAGGGAGTTTCCCATACTATAACAATGAATCCCTCAGGATGGAACACCAGAGGATAGATAGAGGTTTTCCATGGGAAAAACATTCGTAGGAACTGATATATCGGAAGAAGGATAGGTGGACAGAGTGTAATAGGTAGAATGACTGCCCATTTAAGCATTTGCTTCTGGAAAAGTGGATTCGTAGGAAGGAATATTCCAACCTCCTACCATAAGAGTTGTTTGAGGGATATGATTCCTACCAAATGAAAAGGGAGAATAAGGAGGCATCATGCCCCCAGACCCAAGACTTGGATTCACATAAGGAGACGAGATAAAGGATGGAAAGTGCGAAGACATGTCTGGCATACCATGAGAAAAATGATTAGAGACCCAAGGCATTAACTGAGTATCATAATTGTGCATACCATTATGGAACACAGACGATTTCATCCCCATAAAATGCATGAATGTCATGGGGGGTGTAACATTAAATGAGGAAGCCAAAGGGACTCCACTATCCATGATAAACACTCATGGCGCAATAAAAAAATCCTAAGGCCAACTAATAATCAAAGAGCACACCAAAGTAAAATAAACAAAAGGCCAGTATGTACACAAATAGGGTAAAGTGGCTGAAAGGGGCCTCCCTCCATAAAGTAGGTATGCCTCGCCCCAGAGGGGCCTGCAACTCCCTAATAAAGATCAAAGGTATCATAAATAGTTATAAGGGCCCTCGTGGGCTTAACAACTAGTCGGTTAGATTCCCCCCAGAGAGGTAATCCTCCATAAAGGTTGTGTGTTGTGCAACCCTTATATGACCCAGAGTACCTACGGAATAACCCCTACAAGTAACCTATTTGGTACCTATGTCAAGCAACTAAGCAACCATGATATAACCTATGCACAAGCGAACAATCGTAAGTCAGGTCCACCATATGGGCAGGGTAACAAAGCCCGAAACCTTGAAAGCACCACCTCTCACAGAGGTAAGGGTATTAGCAAGATCCCCATATACAAATAGATCCCCAAAAATATATCTAATGCTAATAAGGTATCGGGGGGATATCCCTTCAACCAACCTCGTTCTTAACTCTGGTGGAAGCGGAGCCTCCTAATATTACTGATTATACAATGGATTTATCCACTCCATTAGTCAGACACATATGTTGATTTAATAGCCTTGGAGAAGTTTACTCACAAAATCATACTCCAAGGCTCTAAATCCTAATCTAGTTTGTGCACCCTAGAAAAATAAAATCGTTACTAATCAATTTTAAATTATAGCATTACTTTTAGTGGCCTTGCTTACTCAAAAAGGTGTGGTCGTGAAACTAATGATGTTATGACTCAACAAGTAAAATAAATGAATATGAATACAATGCAAAGTCCTAACTTCAATTCCCAATAAATGATATGCTTTTGAAAATGCAATTTTCAATTCAGTTCTACAATTCTAAATAAGATGCAATCTTTCTTGTCCCTCAGGGGTAGCTCAATTGGCAAGTGCCGTGAAAATGAAGTTCCATGAGTTTTCAAGTTCAACTCCACCCGACTTACAATGTGTTCCATGTAAGGGGCATCGTGGGCACACCTGGAGGTTATAGTGGTAGCAGTTGGATAACACGGCCACGTGCCCAACTAGTTGTTGATTCCGCCATACATAAATAAAATAAAATAAAAGGATGCAATCTTTCTTTGCATGTGCTAATATCAATGATAAAGACCTAAAAATCAAATGCCATCAATGCAAAATGATTAATATGTTTTGTATTTTCAATATAAAGGAATGAAAATGCAAGGACTGAACAACAACTTGATATAAAGACTCTACTGTATGTAAACATAGACAAACCAAGTAGTATATCAAGGAGTAAATGCCCAACCCAAGATGCAAGGAAAATCAAATGAAAAAGATGATGAGAAAGGCTCCGCCCAAAAATTCAACCAAACAAAAGTTTCATGTCATTCCACAGACACTTAATAGTCATAACAAAGACCTAAGAGGACTCAACAATCATCAAAACCCACCCAACAAACATCAGACCCAACTACTAAGAAATAAAGGGTGATGTACGTGACTGTTCAGGAGAAAAGCGCATATATACGCCTCTTACAGGAGGACAACTCGCGTCTGTACACGACTCTCAAGAAAAAACCCGCATATATGTGTTAAAACTCATGCATGCTAAGGGGAAAGATAAGAAACTTAGACCCATAATGAACAGAGGATGTCAAGCAATAAGACGATAAGCAACTCAATATAAATGAGAGCAATCAAAGGAGAAAAACACTCCAAACCCCAAAAAAGAAGATTCTAGCCCCAATATGGTCGCCAATTCTGTTACGAGGGAAATATCTCTATGGCTAGGGGTAAACCACAACATACATAAATGACTACATAAATCAACTCTAATCTCAGGTATGCTATATAAACAAATATTCTAGCAAGACAAGATAAAATTCCTACCTTGTCCAGATGCTCAATGAAGTCCATCGTTGAGCACTTGAATCAAAGAAATACACCTGCAACTTGTCCTCAACAACCAAGAAACAAAAGAATATGGTGATAATATATAATGTTAGCACATTCGATATCATAATCCATCAACATTCATAACACATACGCCCATGGAATAACAATTCAAATATTTGCAAGATATTAATTGGACGAGAAAAGAGTATTTCTATTAAAATGTAATCAACAAAAGTGAATGAATTACAAACTTCCGTGTCAGCACAGTTCGGAAGCGAGAAACTAAGTTCCTTCCAGCTGGGCCTCCACCACTTCAATCCTCCACCAAAGACAAGCTCATATAAGAGAGACAATGAGGTTCTCAATCAAGTAGGGAAGATCTTGGGGGCTGAACAATGTGTTCAGACTTAAAATGACAAAGGGATGCAGACTCAATATGAAGTGAATAATTTCTCCATATTAACTTTGCTCTAAAAGTTGAATTCTTCTCCTCTCTTCCATAGCTCGGATTTGGCCCATTTATAGCCTTCAAGTGGAATTGAAGGGTTGCGTTGGAACATTTCCATTATATGGAAGGCCAAGGATCATGGATCTCATGACGTGACATGGAAACCCGACACCATTTTTTAATTTTTGGTACAAATCCCAATGTACGCAGGTTGTAGTGGTGCAACCTGCGTATACACATGTTGTACAATAGGTTGGGCGCATATATGTGGAAGAATATTATTTTTAGCTTCGGGATTTACAAAAAGGGACTTCAAGTCTGTATAGGGAAATGGAACAAGGCCTTCTGAGAAAATTTGCATAAGGTGAGGCTAATCTTGCTATAAGAGAGAGAGAGAGAGAGAGAGAGAGAGAGAGAGAGAGAGAGAGAGAGAATTTGGGCAGTGTATAGAGATCATACAAGGATCCGTATAGCCATACAAAATGTTTCTGTAGATTCATATAGAAGTTCGTACATCCACAGAGATAGAATAGTATGCATTTGTAAAACCATATGGATGGGTCATACATGCATTTGTACAATCCGTATAATGGGTCGTAATGCATTCATACAATTCATATAACAAGTCATAATTCTTAGGTAGGCCATTTTTCTGACTTCATGGTAATTTCAGTAACCATGTAGCTACTATTTTTTGGTAGGTCGTACTTCAAAGGAATGAAAAGAAAATTTGAAGGAGTAATTACCTATGTATGCATGAAATTGATTTTATGTTTTTGCTATTTAATCTTTGGCTATTATATGATTGATTCTATGCTCTGAAATTTAATTTTAGCATTAATTAAATTCAATAATTTGCTTGTTTAATTGAGATCATGAGGACATCAGTCATCTAGGCTTGGAATTTTCACATGGTATTAGAGCCATTTCTTTGATTGGGATTCTCATGTATTTGTAGTTGTAAATCTATTGTAGGGAAGAAGTACTAACAATTAAAGTGTTTCAACACTAATTTTCATATTTGGGAGTTTGTGTTGTAGATATCAGAGATGGCATCAACTAGCCTTAGGTTTGAGAATAGATGGGATGGTTCCTCAAATTTCTTATCATGGAAGGTGAGGGTTACACTCTTACTAGAAGAGAATGATCTATA